>CBVK0100005460.1:0-15435 GCA_900067695.1 Picea abies | reverse complement strand
AGATTTAGGCACTAAGCATAATCACATAGGTCAGATCTAACATTCATTCTCTTTTATAAGCATAAAGCGACATCAATTCTATCTAACATTCATCTATATCATAGCGAGTTACACATAAACACACCAACACATCGCACAAAGCAGAGAAACACAACATATATATGGTTCACCCCCCCTTTGGGGCTACGTCCACCAACTCTTCTTCTCTTTTATTATCTTATGTTAATTAGTTACATGCGTGGAGCCTCAAAATCCCTGCTCCGCATAGGACAGGAGATCTGTGCACACCTTGCTAGATCCTTCTACAGTTACTTGCACTCAACACTGCAAACTTCACACAGTATGCACATAACACTTAAAATCCTTCAATCACATATATCAATCATTAGAACTTAGCACATTGGCCTAACATCACATAGATGCCCCTCCTTACATTGCCTAGACTTGGCCTAACATCACATAGATGCCCCTCCTTACATTGCCTAGACATCTATGTATAATTTACAAAATAGGCCTAAACATGGGTAAACCCCTGGGCCAGCATCCCATACCCATTACATAATCCCAAACCCCAAAAAGGACCCAAAAAGGGGTCGAGATCCCGCGATCTCTGTTTCATCTTGCACTCCTCCTTCGATAGGCCTTCGAAGTCCCAAAATAGGTCAAACTTGACCAAGGATATCCAAAAACTTGTTCAAGGGCTAACACCCGGCCTGTGGGTGGCAGGGTGTGTTATAGCTTGGGATTCAATTTTAAAATCACATGCTCCCCCACTTTAAATTCTCTAGATATCTTATTCTTATCTGCATAAATTTTCTATCTATCTTGAGTTGCCTTTAAATTATGCTTAATTCTAATCATCTGGTCTTCCATATCTTTGAGCAATTCTAGCCCAAGTACCACTATATCTGTTGGGTTGTCCCAACTTACTAGAGTATTGCATTTCCTACCATAAAATGCTTCAAATAGGCTCATTTTCAATGAAGCTTGATAGCCATTATTATAGGAAAACTTAACCAAATGCAAGTAATCCTCCCACTTAGATGGTTTATCCATCACATACATTCTCAACATGTCTTCTATTACTTGGTTGACTCTCTTTGTCTTCCCATCTGACTGTGAATGGTATGTTGTGATAAAGTTCATATTTTTACCAAATCCTTTAAACAATCCCCTCCGGAAATTTGAAGTAAACTTTGTATCTCTGTCTGAGACAATTTCCTTAGGTATTCCATGCAACCTAGCAATCTCCTCATGTAAATTTCTGCAATATTAGCTGATGTATGATTCATTTTTACAAGAACAAAATGAGTAGCCTTTGTCAATTTATCAACCATGACCATGAGTGAATCATTTTGTCTTGTTGTCCTTAGTAATTTTGTTATAAAATGAATGGTTACCACTTCCCATTTCTTCTATGGAATTGGTAATGGTTGTAGGAAACTCATTGGGTGCCTATGCTCAGCCTTCACTCTCTGACATTCCATACATCTGGCAATATAATCAGCAACATCTCTTTTCATTCCTAGCCAAAAGAATTGGCTTCTTATTGTTGTAATTGTTTTCTGGTAACCGGGATGTCCAACATATGGAACATTATGAATTTTTATTAATACCAAGTTCCTAAGTTCTTTGGAACTAGGAACATAAATTCTATTTGTATGCATAAGTAATCCATCTTCCTTCATCTCATATTCTTTAATTATGCATAAGTAATCCATCTTCCTTCATCTCATATTCTTTAATTTTCTATTGTACATTTTCTTGTTGTATGTTTTTTTTTACCTATAGGTATTGTTGATCTGTGACAGCATCATCTAAAATTCTTCTCTTTAAATATGACTGATGCATACTAACAATTGTAGCATGCATGAGATGTACTCTTGCACCAAGTGCATCAACAACTTTATTTTCTTTTCCTTTGATATGCTTGATGTCAAAATTGTATTCACTTAAAAATTCCATCCATCTCGTTTTCCTGGCATTCAAAGTTGGTTGTCCAAAACGATATTTCAGACCATTATGGTTTGTTCTTAATTCAAACCTCTTCCCCATGAGATAGTGCCTCCACATACTTCAAAGTGTGAACAATGGAAGCAAGTTCCAAGTCATGTGTGGTATAGTTCCTCTCATGATATTTAAGATTTATGGACTCATAACCAATGACATTCCCATTTTGAGTGAGGAATCCACCAAGTCCTTCCTTGCATGCATCTGTACATACCACAAAATTTCCATTTGGGTCAGCAATCTTTAAAACAGGTGCACTAGTAAGTAATTCTTTCAACAAATTAAATTTATCTTCACACTCAGATGTCCATTTAAATTTAACTCCCTTCTTTTGAAAAAAAAGTGATCGTATGAACAATCTTAGAGAACCCTTCTATAAATCTTCTATAGTAACTAGCTAATCCTATAAAATATCTAACTTTTGAAACATTCCTGGGTGTTGGCCATCCTCTAATGGATTCAATATTTTCTGGATCTACTGCTATACCTTGTTCTGAAATAATGTGTCCTAAGTAATGGATCTGTTCTTGGTAAAAAGAACACTTACTAAGCTTGGCATACAAATGATGCTCCCTCGGCACTTGCAATACCAAGCTTATGTGATGTTCATGCTCTTCCCATGACTTAGAATAGAAAAGTATGTCATCTAGGAATACTATGACAAACTTATCCAAGTAATTTCTGAATATGTCATTCATTAAGTACATAAAGACAGTTGGTGCATTGGACAATCCAAATGGAAACACTACAAATTCATAATGCACATACCTAGTTCTAAAGGTTTTCTTATGGATGTATTCTTCCATGACTCTTACCTGATGGTATCCCGATCTCAAGCCTACCTTTGAAAATATATTTTCCCCTCTTAGATGATCAAAGAGGTCATCAATTTTGGGTAGAGGGTACTTGTTCTTTATAGTGTATTTATTCAGTTGTCGAAAGTCAATACACAACCTCAAAGTTCCATCCTTATTTTTTATAAAGAGTACTGGTGCTCCCCAAGGTGAAACACTTGGACATATGTACCCTTTCTTCAACAATTATTCCAACTGCATTTATAATTCTTTTAATTCCGGTGTACTCATTATGTAAGGTGTTTTGATACCAGGGTGTTGATGATTAAAATCGCAACAAGGAATTTCGCCCGCAAAGTATTGCTAAAGCTATGTTATTTAAACTATGCTAATAATGTAATACTAGTAGGTGGGACCCTCTTGTAGAATGGAGGCTCGAAGACAGTCATATCACACATTTTTTGTTTCTTTTTCGATGCTTCTTACAGGGTCCTATATGGTTGACAATGCAGACTTGGTTTTATTTTGACATAGTGGCAAGTGGATGATGCATTTTATGGTATGTTCTACAATTCAAAGCATTAGTTTTATGTTATGATTGGCATATATTTACAATTGCTATGTTTAATTATGTCAAAAATCACCATGATTTATTACTTGGCCACACATACATAAGAAATATGTTAGTAAGGACATAACCAAAACAAAGAAAAGAAGCTTATGAAAAAAATCCTAAAAAGAAAGGATCTATGTTTGAGTTATATTAAGGATTATATGCAAATGGAAATGTAAAACATGTTAGTGTTAGTCCTAACTATTATATGGTTGGTTAGAAATTTACATTTGAGTTATTTTGGGGCACATAAGATATGGCAATGCATATGGTATGCCATGAGAACTTGGAAAAGGGTAACGTGAATGTTTTGGGTGGCACATTGGGCAAGGAATATTTTCGCAGATTTCAATGGTTTGGAAATTGATTACATGGTTAATGCATGGGTGAAGGCTTAGTTGTCTTGTACTTAGGATTTGAATAGGATAGGAGATGGAAGCGATGTGCAGTAAATGCATGTCACTCCATGCTCCCCCCATCAAGACATCACCATAGTATGGTTCTTTGTTGCATTTTGTTCTGTTGGTGGTTGAGCTCCGCATTCCAGGCTTGGGAAGAAAACTCTTGGCCAGCTTGCCCTTTTAAGCTCTCGGTTTCAGGTATGGTTCTTTTTCGCCCCATCCGTGAAATAAACTTTGTGTATGAACAAACAATGGCTCAATAATGCTTATGATTGTGTTTTCCTGAGAATGGAAACTATGTAAATGCATGATTATTCTCTTTGGAATGACTATGTAATTGTTCAGATTGCAAGCAAAGGAATTGGTTTTGGTTGAGTTGTGCATTCACTGGTTGTTTTGTTGGTTAAAATCATGGTGGGTCTCTTTGGATTTTTAAATGAATAGGGTATTATTTCTCTTTGTTTTAATGGTGGAGGGTTTTTCTCTGTTTATTATTCCTTGTTTCTTCCTCATAGTTATGAGTGTATCCCTATCCAGTCATGTTCATACCACCATTTGGTTGTTGTGTAATTATTATACCAGAGTCATGGTCGTGGGATTAGTGTCTTGGCACCAAATTATTTCAAGAATCGGTCTTAGGGTGGTCATAACGTTGATATATATGCCTTATGGTTGTTGGGTGATATAAGTTATGCCTCAGGTTATGCATCCTCACTTACATTGTTGTTAAAAGATTCTGCTCTTAAAAAATAGACAGAGGTTATACCTTTGTGTGTTTTGGGTAATTGTCACTGTCCAGTGGACATTCACTTCTCCTCTACAAACATAAGTGGTCTATGTGCACCAGTTTTTCTACCCTACACGTCATTGTTCTATTTGCCCAGACTAGGAGTTATAAGGAAACCCTATGGCTTTCTATTGTTCTTGTATCAAAAGGGTATTTTCTTGTGGTTGATATGCCTCTGAGGACCTCCAGTTCTCTGTGTTGTTGATGACTAAGCACGCTCTTGATTGTCTCCTTGTATTTGTTGCGACAGAGCCCAATTTAAATATCCAACTATTCTTACTCTTGTCGAGCATCTTTTTGGTTGTCAAAGATTGTTTATCAAGTGGAGTGGTTATGGAATGTTTCATCGAGTCCCTATCTCATCTTCCTATGATGAAATTGGTTGAAAAGTTGTGATTGGGAATGAGTAATAATATTCATTCAAGGGCTTCCTCTTCTTTGATATACTTTCGATCACTGTGTTCTTACAACATGGTGTTAATTGTAAATTGGAGACTCCTGTGTGTTTCACTAAGCCCAATCAGGGTTATATATGATTATGGAATTGGTAATTATGTGTATTTTGTTATGTTCAATGTCTATATATTATGGGATCATCGTGCATATTGTAAATAATTGCATTGACAATGATGAAGCCTAGGTTTTATATTGACTATAGTTTCATTGCAAAAACGTATTGGTTGATATGATGAAGACTGTATGTAATTGGGAATGTTCTAGAAGTCTGTTCGATTTGGAAGGGACTTGTGCATATGTTTTAAATTGGTCGATCATGAATTGATAGACAGGGTATGATATTTTTATAGTGGTGCTTATGGGATAGAGGTGGAGCAATTTTGTTGTGTGTTTTCTTTTAATTCTTAAAAGGAAAGAAACAAGACTATTGAAAGTTGTTTCGATTATGAATATGATTGCAGACTATTCTAATTGAGAAGTTTTGAGGAATTTAAATGTTGAACAATGAACAATTTTGATACACGGTAATTATTGAATCGGTGTTGGTTTGAGTACAGATTTATGTTTATTGATTACTTGATTTGTTTTATGAACAATATTCATTATTTCCCTACCATTCTCTCACTTTTTCGCACATTATAAGTCCCCTCACCTTCCCAGATTCACTATTCACTCCCTGCTCTTAAAATTAAATTATAGTTAAATGAAAACTCTGAATTATAGAAGTTGAAGGATGGCATAGGGATGAGTTACAGTTGATATGTTTTTTATTACAATATAGTTGATTGTTTACTGATTTGTTGAGAAGTAATCATGATCTACCACTTCATTTTACCACTTTTCACTCAATACAATCCCGCATATATCCCATAATCCTTATTCACCCCCTGCTCATTGACAAGTATGAAATGATTTTTATGGATTGGATTGGATGAGTCTAATGTGTTGTTAAGCCAAACTTTGTTTCATATTTAAAGAGATGTCATGTATGGTTTGTTGAATAAACTAGTTTCTAATAAATAATGCATACAAGAATGAGCTTCTTCAGTAGAGGTAGCCATGGTCGGGGTAACAGGGGAAGAGGAAATTGGAACATGGGACCCTAGAATGCCAAGGTTTTTTATACATTTTAATGTAGACTCACAAGAGTTGAGCCAGCTATTCCAAGATGGATTTTTTAACTGGATTGGACAAGGAGTGGTCCAACCTAGGCCAAAAAGGCCTCCTTTCCAAGTCCCGCATGTCCCTGGTATCCCAGTGCCCCCTCATGTCTCATTACAACCTGAAGTCCTTGAAAATGATGGATGGAAAGAAATTTTTCGCCCGACAGTCTCCCACCATCATGGATGGCCCAATTTGTCTCTACTTGCTCCTCCTCCACCGGTTAACCCAATTTTCCAAGCTTCCCCTGCACACTCACCAATACACTCTTCTCACACAAGCAAGAGGTTAAAAACTAAATACCACCATGTACCTGATAAAGGAAAATCTATTGTTGCTCCCTCCTCTCCCTCAAATGACTCTGCCAAATCCGTTTCATCCCATGTGCATTTGAGAGATGATTGATCTCATGTTATCAGTGAGATCAGGCCTAAAGGATCCACACAGACTAAGGAAAATTCAGAGAAATCAAAGGGAGACAACAACAACAACAAGGGGAAAATTGCCTCCCAAAGTGGCAAATATGGTTTTTGAGTGTTTTTATTTATTGATTGTTGAGAACAGTTGACTTCTAAAGTTTTTGGACAACACACTATTTTTTGGATATGTTGGATATTATATTTTTTGGATATGGTTTCAAATATCATTGATATTAAATTTCAAATTATGAGAGTGATGATGGGAGCCATAAGGAAGGATGTGTTTGATTGATTAACTAGTTGTGTTTATGCTTGTTAAAGAAACTAAAGGGAGTCACAAGGGGTCCCACCTACTAGTTATTATTTATTAAAGACCCTTATTATTATTTTATTAATTCCCCCCCTAAACTAAAAGTTGTTTGAGTTTAAGTTAACTTAACTAAAGAAGTAGTTTAACTACTTCAACTAATTCTGATTGCTTAAAGAAAAAAAGAGGAGGAACAAGATGAGAATAGAAGGAGAAAGCATACTAAGGTCTTCTCTTGAGTTTTATTGAGATAATTTAGTTTTCATTCATTCTTTAATTCATTGAAAGCCTAATTATCTTTTATGATAGCAAGTTCCTACTGTAAACAACAAGATTCATGGCTAAGTTACATCATTCAGACACTTTTTTTCCAGAGGTGTTTATCTATCTTTGATAGTCTGTGTAGACTTGTTTGTTTGTGAATTAAATTTCATGATTGATAAAGGATATTGTGCAGAGTCTAGAGGGCAGAAATCTGTGGCAAGTTGATTCATCTTTTAAAGTTCAGTTTTTTACTTTCTGTCAGAAGTCCTTTTGTATGGTTTTCATTGGGGACATCTAAGTTTGACTTTGGTCCAAACTTTCTCAGGGAATTTTGTAAAGAGAATGATTCTTCGATAAATTGGAATGAAATAACCGATTTCTTTATGTCTCATCTGTGTTGATTGTTGACTTGGTATTTTTACTTATGTCTCTACATTTATTTATGCCTCTGTTATATTCAAAAAATTACATAAACATTGAATTTTTCAGCAATCTTTCATTTATAAAAAATTTCATCCTAAGTCCTTGTAACCAATACTTGTGGATTAGGAAACAACTTTTGATGGCTATAAACATAGGATGATATTCCCGTCTATCCTACTTTATCCAGGTAAGATATAAAAATGATTGGGTCAGATTATTTCATATCTTTTCCTCAACATTTATTTGGCGACCATACTAGGGAGATATTCAATATCTCTCTGGTTGATTTTTATGCTTGATTATCATCGAATATATCTATTTTTCTAATATTGATTCTTTGAATGTTTCATTTCTTAATGACTGTACCTATTGCAAGGTAGCCTAATATTAAGCTCGGTCTTCAAGATCATACCAACATTGCTTTAAACTTGTTTAACACCATTTTAGTCACTGCCAATACCCCAACTGAGATTAATCGTTCATGGGCAACAATTGAACAAGACATAAGTTCCCAAGAACATTGGGAAGCTAGGCATAGACAACTTAGGAATTAACCATAACTTTCTTTTTCCTTCATCTTTGACCTTCTTTTCATGCCCTTAGACCCTTGCGTTTCTAGGAGAAGAAGAGGCTTATCACCTGAAATTAATCCTATTGTTGAAATAGGAAGAAGGAACGTTGTGTTATCAACCCAACAAAGTGCTCTAAGGAGAACCTTATCTGATTCATTCGGTTCATCTTTCTCTCCCTTACCTAGTATCCACAAAATGGAATCTAGTGATTGCCCTGGTTGCACTAGAGGTTCTTCTTCATCTCAATCTTCAGCTTCGTCAGTGATTGGTAGCTTATATAGTCACCAAGTCCCTGTCCAACCTACCACAAACCCCACCAAAGTCATTAAAAAGTATGGGCTTTTTCAATTTGAAGAAGATGCTATAACCACACTGTGGCATGTTTCCTCTCCTCTTAACCTGGCACCTGCTACTCATCTACTTCCTAAATTCAAAGAGAATATTCCTAGGTTTTCTGGGAATAACATTGTCACTACAAATGAACACTTGGTGGCATTTTCAAATTCCTGTCAAAACATAGGAGCCAATGACAACGATACTTGCATGTGCTTATTTGTCAATTCCCTTGAAGGGAAGGCTGCGGCCGATTTCTCCAATCTCCCTCCTAAGATTTTATCTACTTGGGAGGAGTTAGTCTATTGGTTCAAATCCACCTATGGGAAATCCAAAAGCCCAGCTTAGAAGTTACAAGAATATAATAACATCACTTAAGGATGGTGAGACCATCAAGTCCTTCAACTTGTGTTTTACCAAGTTATACAATCAAATCCCTAAACTCATTTGACCTCAGAACCAAGCCACTTTCATGCATTATTATAATGCATTTCCTTCTCCCTACCATCATAGGATTGAGGAAAAGGCCATTGATAACCTCGTTTCCACTCTTCATACTTTTTTAGAGTATGAAGAACAACTTGAAAGAACAGGTCTTCCTCATGGATATTCAGTTAAACAAACAGACATGTCTTCCCTCTTACAACTTTTACAAGACATGAATACTTGTATGATAGCATATGAGCAAAAAGGAAATGTCTCCCCTCTTACCCCTGAAGCTTCATCCTCTTTTGGACCCCCCTTTAGAAATCCGAATGAAAACAATTTTCAACATAAAGCTATCATGCCTCATAGTTGGTGTAACTTTTGTGAGGAAAACCATGAGGAAATTACATGCAAGGTAAAGAAGAGTGTTGAAGATAAAATATTTGGTAAGATACCTGAAACTACCATTGTTTTCTTAGATTTTACAAAGCCAGAAGATGTCATGATCATCAATACTAGGAATAAATCCTATGCTCCCAAAAGCGAATATGATCCTCCCCATAATTCTTCTAGCCCGATCTCATCCTCACCAGCTACTATTGTTCAAGTTCCTAAGGCTCCTGATAGTCAAGGAACTACCTCCCCTCTCCCCTCTTCCAAATACAATATTCTAAATCAGTTGGCCAACATCAAAGTAGATGTAACCCTTCTGGACATGGTTGTTGTCCCTGAACAATAGAGGCATCTAAAAAAATTCATGGAAGGAAAAGATTTTGTTGTAGCCAACCTCTCTAAAGAGGTAGATGAAGAGGATTCTCCTATAAATAAAGTAGGTGTACATAAATTTAGACACCATGTAAAAAAACCCCATTTTATATTTCTGTAAAGATTATGGATAAGATTTCTCATTGTTGCCTCATTGATGATAGTTCGGGCCCAAGTGTAATGTCGAATATTATTATGGAAGAGATAGGCTTGTCTTGTACAAATGGAAATGCTAGAAGCATTCTCTCTTATAATAGTCTACAACAAACGAACATAGGTGAAATCAAGGACCTGACCTTGGTTTTGTGCGCGCACCTTGAAATAAGGACAACCCTTTATATTCAGGTAATTGATATGCCAGTAAGAAACTACTCAAATTAACTCAATCATACTAGGAAGAGATTGGAAAGATTTGATCGGTGGATACTGTTGGAATTACTAGGACAACTAAGAGGGGGGGGTGAATCAGTTGTAATTGAGCTCAAACAATTTTAAGTCTATTAAAACATTATTAATCTTTCTTCAAGTGATCATCAACAATATATAGCATATGGACAGTAAAATTAAAGAGCATCAGTCACACATAAGATATACACAAAGATAGATTTTTCATGAGGAAACCCATAAAGGGAGAAAACCTCTTCTTCTTCAAAATGATAGGCAGTCTTTTAGGTTCTGTACATCATCTATAATTGAGAACCAACTCAATGTGAGGCTGCTACCTCTGTTTTACAAGATGCAACTTGTTTGAGAGCACCAACTCTCTGGTTTCTCTATCACCCACTAGAAGGAAGCACCAACTCCCTTAATGTTCTAGCACCAACTGGATGGAAGCACCAACTTCTAGTTACACAGGCTCCAACCTGTATAACAGAGAACACTTGTTCTCCCTTGCACCACATTTCCACCCTTGTTTCTCTGGCTGCAATCAGATGGAAGCTACAACTTCCCGTGTTCAAGCTCTCACTTGAACCTTTGAGGAAAATAGTCCTCCCGAGCACCTCCCAACCTCCCTACAATATTAATAAATAAATAACCAGTCAACTACACAGATAAATCAATTCTTACCAATCTTTCTTTGTTCTATAAATCTGATCTTCTACTAACTGTTCTTCTATTCTTCTCTTCCTCTGTCTGTTCAGCAGGTCTGCTCTGCATTAACTTGTTCTGTCATTCTGCTCTGCTTCCACTTCTCTTCATCATCTGTTACACTTCTCTGAGTCTCATCTCATTCTGTGCATATTCTCCATCTCACCCTGCACATTCTATGATTTTCCCTTTCTTACTGTTTCGTTCATTTTCTCACACAGAACAACTAACCTCACGGTGTCTATCTCATTTTCTTTTATACACACTCACAGAGGTTCAACTTCCCATCTCCTTAGGAAAAAGGAAGACAATTGTCTCAGCAACTGAAATGCCAACTAATTGACAATCATGAGTCTGTTTCGCTAACAGATTCAAAATTGAGGAGTTGACTATGAGAGAGAACAGTAACCCTCCGATCAACACTTGATCTAATGGTTCAGATCATTCCGCGATTTCTCATATCGCGATTTCGACATTCCTGATGTTCAATGTTCTTGTCACTTACAAATCCCGATCCACGAAACTCCGTAAAGAAGTCAGATCAATGGTCCAGATCACATCTTGATATGACAGTTCAGATTCAGTTGAGATTTCACACATCGCGATTTCAACACTCTTGACATTCAGTGTTTTTGTCACTTCAAATTCCCGATCCACGAAACTCCGTAATGGAGTCGTATCAATGGTCCATATCACATCTTGATATGACGGTTGCAATTACATTGCATTTTTGCATATCACGATATCGAGATTCTTGATGTTAATATTCTTTGACATCTCCAACACTCGATCCTCAAAACCCCAAAATGGACTTGGATCAATGGTCCAAATTCAATCTTGATTCAGTGGCTGCGATTAAATCCCAATTTCACATATCGCGATTTTGGAATTCTTGTTGCATTGTTCCTTTTCCCTCGTCATGTTGTGATTCACAAAACTTTGATATGGAGTTGGATCAATGGTCCAGATCTGATCTTGATTCAATGGTTGCGATTGAATCGTGATTTAGGCATTCTTGTTGCATTGTTTTCTTGTCTCTCCATGTCGCGATTCGCGAAACTCCGATATGGAGTTGGATCAACGGTTCAGATCTGATCTTGATTGAATGGCTACGATTAAGTCGCAATTTTGCATATCGCAAAATCAGGATTCCTATGGATGATATTACTTGACATCTCCAACTCTCGATCCCCAAAACTCTGACATGGACTGGAATCAATGGTCCAGATTCAACCTTAATCTGACGGCTGAGAATGAATCGTGATTTCGCATATCACGATTTTGAGAGGTTAGGGAACATCGTTCCTTTGACTCTCCAGTCAGCGAACTGACGATATATCCCCACGTGTCCTACCCATAAATGGACGGTCCTCCTTCTTTCAAAATTTTGTATGCCCACTTCTCCAGGTACTTTAAAGAGCGTGCAGGTTCTCCTTGATCCAATGATGGTTGGGTCCTGCACTTGGATCTAATGTCTGAAATCTGTCCTCCTCTTCAGTGTGCTCTTCTTATCTACACTTAGATCTAACGACCCTTGTTCTATCGAATTTGAAGGGGATCCAACGAACAAAAATGCTTCTCAAACCTTACTAGCCTACCTCTTCATCATGCTCTTATTCAGATATGATGGTCATCGGGAATTCAGGAAGAGATCCAATGAACACGGTTGTTGCTCTTCCCCGATTATCACTGCACCGCTGATCATCACTGCTGCACTCAAGCCATCATCACTACTGTACTTGCCATCAATGACAAGTATATGCTACCTGTAAAACATGCCAACAATCCTCTGTGCATTCTTCCTGTACTCATGCCATCTTTACTTATGCCCATCTGTTACATTCTTCCTATACTTATGCCATTCCCTGTCTATTAAATATTTTCTAACAATCTCCCCCTTTGGCATTGATGGCAATACAAGCACCTGCATGCATTCGGACTTGACTCTCCTCCCGAACTCTTTTCTCCCCCTTTGACATCAATGTCAAAGAAGAAACATTCTTCCCCTGATCTTGTTGCAAAACATACTCCCCCTGTCGACTATAAGCATCTTGGAAATACACCATATATTCAATAAGTACTCCCCCTGACCAGGTGAGCAGATTAGGCACAAGAAATTATAACCCCCAATTTTTGACGAAGATATCCAAAAGGGGTCGCTGCTAATGGTTTAGTAAAGATATCAACCATCTGTTCTTTGGAAGGAATATAATTTAGCTGAACAATTATGTTTGTAACTTGTTCTCTGAGAAAATGGTACTTTATTGGAATATGTTTAGTCTTGGAATGAAGAACATGATTCTTGGAGACACTAATGGCACTGGTGTTATCACAATGAATTGGAATAGGGTCAGTGTAAGTTACCTTCAGATCTGTAAGAGTTTGTATCATTCATAATATTTGTGTGCAGCAAGTAGCAACAACAATGTATTCTGCCTCTGTAGTGGATAATGAAATGGATCCTTTCTTTTTACTAAGCCATGCAACTAATGAGTCACCCAGAAAGAATGCTCCTCCACTTGTGCTTTTTCTCTCATCAACACAGTTTGCCCAGTCTGCATCTGAATAAGCAGTTAACTGGAAATTCTGATTTCTAGGATACCACAGACCATAATTCATTGTTCCCTTCAAGTATTTAAATATCCTTTTGACAGCTACCAAATGACTTTGTTTAGGAGCAGACTGAAAATGACCTACCATTCCAACATCTTGCATTATATTAGGACGAGATGCTGTGATGTATAGAAGACTGCCTATCATAGAGCGATATGTCCTTTGATCAACATCTAGTGAGATATCATCTTTACTTAGATTACAAACAACCACCATAGTTGTGCTAACTGTAGAGGAATCTTCCATATGAAATTTCTTCAACATTTCTTTTAAATATTTTTCTTGAGAAATAAAAATTCCTGCAGAGCTTTGTTTTACTTGTAAGCCAAGAAAATATGACAGTTCTCCTATCATGGATATTTCAAATTCTGTTTTCATAGAATTAGCAAACCACTGGATAGATGATTCATTAGTACAGCCAAAAATAATATCATCTACCAAAACAATTAGTAAATTATCACCTTCAGACTTAATGTAAAAGTCACTGTCAACATTACCTTTCTTGAACCCTTTTCTTGTAGGAATTTGTCTAGTCTATAATACCAAGCTCATGGTGCTTTTTTTAGTCCATATAAGGCCTTCTTCAACTTACAAACATAATTAGGATTATCTGTCAAAGAAAATCCTTCAGGTTGCTCCATATATACTTCTTCCTCTAGATCTCCATTAAGAAATGCGACTTAACATCCATCTGATAAACTTTGAAGTTCTTATGACATGAATAAGCAAGAAATATTCTAATAGCTTCCAATCTTGCCACTGGTGAAAAAGTTTCATCAAATTCCTGACTTTCAACTTGTGCATATCCCTTACAGACCAATCTGGCTTTATTTCTAACAACGTGTCCTTTTTCATTCATTTTATTCTTGAACACCCATTTGGAACCTATTACATTCTTATCTTCAGGTCTAGGGACAAGCTCCCAAGTATTGTTCTTCTCAATCTGATCTAGCTCTTCATTCATTGCTCTAATCCAATTATCTTTTTGGCTAGCTTCCTCAAAATTTCCAGGTTCAATCATAGATAAAAAGGCAACATGAGATTGTTTTGAGTCTTTAATCAATTTCCTTCTTGTCTGAAGTCCTTCATTTATATCCCCAATTATCTGATTTTCAGGATGATTCTTTCTAATAATTCTAAGAGGTGATTTTACTTCTTTCTACTTATCTGTGTCAGTTTGAATATTCATATCTTCATCTGATCCAGACTCTTCTCTTTCTGATCCTTGGACCTATTCATCTTCATCTTCAACTGTATCTTCTATTCTTGGTTCAAACACTGCTTACATTTCTGACTGGGATTTCTTCATCAACTTTTATATCTATACAATCAACTAGTTTGTGCAGTCTCTTATTGTAGCATCTGTACCCTTTACTATTTGTAGAATAACCCAAGAAGATACCTTCATCAGCCCTATCATCATATTTTCCAATATTTTCATCATTGTTCTTGATATAACATGTACTCCCGAAAACTTTAAAATGCTTGATTGAAGTAGGTCTTCCAAACCAAAGTTCATAAGGGGTCTTGTCACTGTGTGGTCTGAGATGAGCTTTGTTAAGGATATGAACAACTGTATGAATTGCTTCCACCCAATATGTCTAAGGTATGTTCCTTTCATTCATCATTGATCTTTCCATTTGCTGTACTGACCTATTCTACCTCTCAACAACTCCATTTTGCTGTGGAGTCCTTGGAATTGTGTACTCTCTTTTGATCCCATGTTTATCACAGAACTCTTTGAAGTTCCTAGAACTAAAATCTCCTCCTCTATCAAACCTTACTACCTTTAATCTTTTTCCTGTTTGATTCTCAGTCAGAGCCTTAAATACTTTGACTTTGAATTTTTCAAATGCTTCAGATTTTTCTTTCAAAAAGGCAACCCAAGTTAGTCTAGAATAGTCATCAATAATCAACATAAAGTAATTTTATTTTCCTGTACCTTCTTTCCTTGATGGTCCACATAGATCCATATGTACTAACTGGAGAGGTTTTTTTGTTG
>CBVK0100005459.1:0-15436 GCA_900067695.1 Picea abies | reverse complement strand
CTCTTCCGATCTCACAGAAGGGTTGGGACAAGATGGCCAGAGTGAGTGGTTTTGGAGCCCCTTGAATGAACTTAGTAACCTCTGCATGTCGTGTACAATCCTTCGTGTAGTGATGATCACCACAGATAAGATAAGGGTATTGAGGTTTGCACTTATCCCTATCATCAATAGGTGGATTTTTGGTTCTCTCTTCTTGTGAAGTATTTTTTTCCTCCTTATTCTTGCCCTTTCCCTTTCTGGATTTGTTTTTACCAACTGGGGTAGATTGGACACATTTACCTCAGAAGTCTTGCCAGTGGGAGGGGTAGGAGACGAAGAATTTTGAACATTAGAAGAAGAGGGTTTAGGGTTGTTTCTTGAGGCATAATGTGGTTGGGCATGGAAATTTCCAATCACACCATCGACTGCATGAGAAGTAGCTGGAGCAGTTGAAGTGGTGGAAGTGGAAGGACAAGGTGCATCAGGGAGTAAGTCGTAAAGAGTACTTGTTTGTGAGTAAACAAGGTCAAGGTATTGAGTACGACTTATGGACTATTCTTCCGTGACAACTCCACCCATGGAGATGTCATGACCGATTTCATTCACAAATGATTTTGTGAACCACTCTGCTAGCAACTGATCAGGAAGTTCGAGTTTGATGAGACGTCGTCTTCGTCGCCACTCATGAATGTGATCGAATATATGAGTGGCTTTGTTTTGTTTGAAAGAACTCAAAATCTCAGTCCCCATTTCATAATGGATCAATAACTTGTAGTGGGTGAGGAAATCCATAGCTAGGGTGTTGAAGTCGACGAAGAAACCTCGTGGTAATTCTATATACCACTTCGCGGTAGAACCTGTGAGAGTTCTCTGAAAAAGACGTAAATGAATAGAGTCATCCATCAAGGAGTTGGATGAGCACCAGAGGTGAAAAGTCATGACGTGATTGTTTAGGTCCTCTCTTTCTTTGCCATTGAATTTAGGGATGTCAGATGGTAGCTTGGCTGGTATAGCGGGCCATTGGGGAGAGTGATGGATTGGATCATTTAAAATCCTCGACAGATCTGGGAGGTCCAAAGTGGCCAAGAAGGGTAACTATTTATTCACATGTGGGTACTGGTGGCTTTAGGGAGGGAGTCCCATCGACAAACCAGTGGGACCATAAGCAGTCTTCATATAATGCGAAGACCCAGAAAGATTCGATGGTTGTTGTAGAGGAAAGTAGCTCATGGGATTGTATCCTTGAACAGGGACGTGAGTTTGAGCATTCAAGCCCTAAATAGGATTGGACGTACCTGGATATGGTTGGCCTATACTAGGGGGTATAATAGATGTAGCTGGAAGGTATTGCCCCCTAGTCGATTGAGGATTATGTTGTATCAGATGGTTCCAATACTAGGCCAAGGATGGAGGTATGTTTTGTCCGTAGGGTGGGGTTGGTGGGGGTTGTCCTCTAATCGGGGGTTGAGTTCCAATTGGGGGTTGTATTCCAATTGGGATTTGTGTTCCAATAGGAATTTTCCCTACAAGGGGGGGTTGTGTCAAACCTCCTTGGTGAAATTGTCCACCAACGGGATTCTGGTAATTTGGTGTGAATGATGGAATAGTTCCACTAGGATTAGTGCCGTCGATAGAGGATGAAAAAGGTCCTCCGAAAGGGGGTTGAGGAAGTGTTAGGATGAAGTTGGGAGGAGAGTGCCCAGAAGAAGAGGGACCGCCAGGAGTTCTGGATGGGGTTTACGTAGGAGTGGGAATAGAAGCATTCAACGCATGCTATCCGGGTGGAAGCATCGGGGTGACACTAGGTGAGAGCGGTGTGACAATAGGGGCTTAACTAGCCGCTGTAATCCCAGTGTGAATACTCATAGTATCTGTGTAATGGACCATTTCTAAAGGGATGGTCAAGATGTGGTCAACTCACAGAGCTTCTGTACTAGGAAAATAATAAGCAGTAGTAAAAGGTACTGCGTCTGGGTTAGAGGTTTTGGGGAATGTAGGTGAGACAATGATTTCAATGCCTGCTCCTGAACCAAAGAGATCCCGTCTAAAAACACTAGTAGACCAAAAAGGATCTTGGCCCTCAGGTCCTGGAAAAGGTCTAGTTGGTGATCCAGAAGACACAACAACTAAATCTCCGGAAGAATTCACTCGCATAATACGTCTCTCAGAATCGGGGTGAAGTCGAAAGTCCTCTCAAGAATTGGTAATTCGAAACCATTCTAGATAGTCAGTTCTTTCCACTTGTGGAGTGGTGACGTCTTGGACTTCACTCTATTGAGGATATCCCTCTGGTGAGCTTGTATGCAGGGGTTGAGAACCTTCCAGATTTTCTGGAGGTAAGCCCTGCATTCTACGTGAATGACGTGGAGGGTCTATTGTGAATGAGTTACAAACTTACAAATAAAATCCTATGGTCAACTTGGGTAAACAAACAACATGCACTAGTAAAAATAATCTAGGAAACAACACCAAGAAAGCAAGACCTTCTAATTCCAAAGTCACTAGTTGGTGATGAAATCCAACGTTGCAACAACGAGACAAGAAGGGGCTGGGCTAGGGTGGAAAAGTTATGTTGATGACCTGCTTAACAGACTTACACCCTGGTGCAAGCTCCCACACATAATCGTGGGTATACCCTCCAAGGAGCCTGAGTGAGTTTGGCCAACGTCAATTCCTGGTACCGTGAAGACTTGCCCCTTCTCATTCAGCTTGTGTAAGACCCTAAGAATATAGGCCACTAAGGTTACCACCGACATCAATAAAGCTTGGGGGGACAGTCGACAGTCCGATCCACATGAAAGGGTAGGGTATCTAGCCCAAAATCAACTCGAGAGGCTTCCACTCATCATTGTTGGTATACCTCCAAGTGACCCCTGTAATATGTGCAATCTCTACACTGATATCAACAAAGAAAGGTGAGTAACTCTATCAATATCAATGCGACCTTAGGTTTGACCCTTGTGTGAGAAGGGATTCCCAGGATGAAATGTTGTAAATGGAATTTGACACTCCTTAACACAAGATGCTATTGTGTGTTTTGTGCTTTGGAGAGTGTATCTCTCTGCCTATTCCAAAGCACTAGCCTAGCTAATTGTTGGTGTAAAAGAGTCCTAGAAAAGAGTTACTAGTTAAATTTTAAAATTGCTCAATGTTATTAAGGGTTGTTGTTACTCAAAGGTAATGGAGATGAAACCAATGTTGTGTGAGACTCTGACCCAACAATGCATAGATAGGAATGAAATATATCAATTTTTGTTTGATGAATCTTATGTACGGGAGGGAAAGAGAAGTGTTTTGGAACAAACTTGAACTACGATACACAATCTTCTTTAAAATGCAGACTTCAACTAATCATGTAACAATGAAAATTCTCTATTTGTTCTATTTCAAGGATTGATTTCCAATATTTTCAAAATGAAAATTCCTTTAAAAATAAAAATGTTTTTTACTTTTCGAAAAGATCCACACCATGGTGGTGAAAGTAAGGAAAACCAATAACTAATGAAAAAGCAATAAACAAAACCCAAACCAATCTTTCAATGTAGACAAAAATGACACACAGACAAGACTAGTCTTTTCAATTGCATGATTACAATGATCTTCCAAATAATGAGAAAATGAGAAAGACAAACAATCCCAACTTTCAAACTGATCACTGGCTCCTAACCAAACAAGTACTATGATTCTAGGATCAAAGATTATATCCTTGTTAAAAAAAAATTCAAGAGATAAGAGTTGAGAAAAAGATGGATAAGAAGAGCCATTAATTTTCGAAGACTGATCGTGCACAAAATCCAAAGACAAGAAACAATCAACCAGTGGTCCAAGATGTTCTTTTTAGACACTTATGCAGATCTGGGCATCTGAGCATACCAAAGCTTTAAATCCAAAATTTTTTAAAATGGGTTCGCATGCTATTAGTAATGTACAGTGCGAGAATGGAGCATTCTCACAAGATGGCTTCGATCAAGGTGCAAGAACCTTGCACTAGACTGAAAGGCAGAGTGCGAACTCAAGGGGTTCTCATAGGCCACTGTGGGTTTGAGTGCAAGAATGCCTGAAACTAGGAAAAATTTTGGAAAAAGACAAGAATTTTGAAGGGACTTCTGGACCCAAAGAGTCTGTTAGGGTTTCTTGAAGACTCAGCGATTGATAGAAATGAAGAAAGGTAAGGAAAGAGAAAATGGCCAAGGAAAAACACCAAAAACCACTAAAAAATGGGTTGCATCCCCAGTGGAGTCACCAATTTTGTTATTGGACTAATCAATAGGTGTGGACACTAACAGATCTCCCTAGATCCACTTGGATCTAGAAAAAAACAGGACAGGACATGACTCTTTCCCTAAGTTATGACCATTGAATTACCTAGTAAGGAGGAACAAGTAACATACCTTTGTATCGCTTCCTAGGGTCTCTGTTGCTCTCGCTTCGCTCCGGTGCTCTCATGAGTTCAAGACCAAGACAACATAAACCAACCAAAGTGAATATAGAAAAATGTATTCAATCGTCAACTTATGTGCATGATTAAGGAATTACAAAATAAAGTAAGAATGACTTTATGGAAAAAGGACATGTCGTTGTATCATATTAATTGAAAGTAGAAGATACAACCTGATCGCCTTGATGTCGCAAGCTTCCTTTAGATGACTCTTGGTTACAACACACACACTTTCTCTGTCCTTGCATGAAGAAGATCCAATTCTTCTTGATAGACCTACTAGAGCCTCCAAGCTTCTGTTCCAGCTGGGTTCTTCACACAATTCCTTCACCAATTCTTCAATTAATCTTGCTTAACCTTTTCCTTTCAATATATAGGAGAGGGCGAGATGGTTACATAAATGAGAATGATCCCACCAAATCAGGGAAACCAGTAAAATGACAACCATAAGAATGCCAACCCATTTTCTAGAAGATTCCCTTCTAGAACCCTCGAGACTTCTTCCCTTTTCCAAGCTTGAAAACAAGTTTGCACCCTAAGTATATAGCACAGTGTGAGAAGTTTTCACCCTAGATGAAGGTGGCCTGCGAGAATGGGTCATTCTCGCACCCTAGGCTATAAGAAGCCTACGAACACACTTTGAAAATATGTTTTCTGGAAGGAGATAAATGCCACTTTTCTAAGGAGGAAGTTCTTGTTGGGAACCTGAGTACACCATTGTTAATACATCACCAAGATGACCAAAATCACGTTTAACACCTCCCATGATCATGGATCAAGATGAGGAAGTTTCAATACCATCAGTTGATGAGTTTTCACCTGAGTACTTGGATGAGCTACAGGAAGATATCATCCTGGACAGGAGGATGAGGACTTCACATAGGGGTGATGTTGATTATCTTCGAGTAGTCTTAAAAGGCACACATCTAAGTAAGGGAAAGTGGATTGAGAAGGACAAAGTGAGGGGACTCTTCCCTCACTTACCAGTTGATTGATGAAATCTTTTGATGGTCCAAAAATCTCTCAGTGGGAAGGCGTGATCCAAAAATGATCCAGAGAAGGCTAAGAATAACTCAAAAATCACAGAGGAAGCTCAGAATGCTCAGAATGGCTCCAACAGACAGAGAAAGGGAAAATATTAAAATTTCCCAAAACTTTGTGAAAACATCATGATTGTGAAGAGCATGCCCGAATATTTCTAACGGTGCAAACGGCTCGTCAAACAGAGTTACGGTTTGAAATATATTGGTTTGAAATATATTCGTGATCAAAGTTGCGGTCAAACAGGGCCAGTCAACAAGGGGCCAAATCATCATCTGTACGGTTGACGTCAGCAGCTAACATGGAAGGGTGAATTCAGCATGATGGCTACTAACTTCATCATGCCACATGGAAGCACCATAGGCTTTCTTGTGTCACCCGCCAATGGGATTTTCATAGGTCCATGTGGACCAGTAGAAAAGTGCCATGTGGCACCCCCAAACAATGCCACGTGACACCACCCAGGAAGAGACATGTGTTAGGTACGGATTGATAGGATGACAAAGTCAGCAGAAAGGTGGAATTATTAGTGGGTTCCATGTGGCCCAATTAGTGGGAGACATGTAGCATCCCCAAAATTCCCAATATTAACCCGTGAATGAATTTGGAATTTAAAAAATGGTTGGTCTACCAAAACTGGTGGACCACACCAATTTTAGCAGTAGTTGGAAGGAATTCTAGCGAGGACACTAAAGTTAGTGGGAACCAACACACCAAAATGAAGGTCGATGGAATTCAACCTCGGAACCTCTATCGATTCCCGAGATTTAACAAATCTACCCATAACCAATGTACCACGGGTACCGCTTGGTATATTTGACCATGGTTATTACTTAAAAGGTTCAATTTTCCCAGATCCATGGGGGGAAGGCATGGACTGTATGGACCCCTGGGCATGTATTTCAAGGAAAAGGACTATCATCATTGCATGTTGTAGAGGGCACAAAAACTGAGACAAAATTATTCTTGGGCTTGGGAGTGCCAGAGTCAGATCGAAGCATGGGGACATTCGTTTCTTGGTAATTCGACACCATGGATTTAGTGGTGATGTTTATTTTCTGATCTGAGCATTATTTCTGCAACCTGATTTTAGAATGAGGTATATTTATGTATTTTCCAAATTCTTTTGCTGAGTTAATGAAAGAGCCTAACCATTTGAGAGTAGGACCCAGAGAGGTAGTCCACCAGGGACGAAATCCATTATCAAGTTTTTGTGTTCATATCTGATGCTTATGTCTCTTCATTTTTGAGTTTTCCCTTCTTTAATGGTGCATTTTAATTTATGCTCATTTAATACAATTCTTTATAGGTCACGATGAAAAGATCTCGGATCACATATGTTCCTATTTCTTCTTTTCTTTAGATGATTTAAAGGTTGTTTCATCTTTTGTTGGTTTATCATTCCCTATTCTCATTTCATATGTTGTAAAAATTTCATGAAGCTGATCAACTGTGAGTGTGTCAAGAATAGGCCTATCTTCAATTGTAGAAATCTTGGCATCATATCTCATAGGTAATGACCTTATTATAATTTGCACAATAGGTTTATCTGTAATTTCTTCTCCTGCTAATATGATTGAATTAACACTTCCTCTACCCAATGAAAAAATTCATCAATGTTCTCTTCTTCTTTCATTTTCATATTTTCAAACTGAGTTCTGTAGGTCTATAGTTTGGCTTCCTTGACTTTGTTATCTCCTTCATATATCACCTCAAATTTGTCCCAGATTTTTTTGGATGACTTACAATGAATAAAATTCACACATATATAATTTTTCAACTGATCCAGATGGATATCGGTGGCCACCCACCTTTTCCAACTGGCTCAAAATAGTTTTGTGACAATTTTGGTAATTTACTATTTTTAGTAGTTTTTAACTTTCGGGGCCATTTTGAGGGCCTAAATGAAGGTTTTTCAAGATCAAGATTCTCAATGATAACCAAAGGATCTCATTGAGCCCCCAAAACAAATCTCTTCGACGATACCTTTCCAATGGGTTATCGTGCACCCCAAACGAAGATCGTATGCCAAAGTTACGCCCCTGGGAAGTTGATACACCAAACTACCCAAAGAGGGGTCCACAAAAATGTTGGATTTTCATCTTCTGGGGTTAGGGTTTTGAATTTTATTTATTATAAAAAGGCCTTTGGATCCTCATTTTAAATCATCTTCTAGTGAATGTGAGTAGTGGACACATCTCTTCTCAGAGATAAGCTTCCACCATTCTAGCGAGTCTTTCACTCTATATTTTTACAGTCTTTGTACATTTTCACTCATTAATAGAAAATTTTGTATTAATGTATCTCTATGTTTATGGTTGCATCTCTAATACATTTATGTTATATTACCCGATATATTACATATCTCTGTACATTGCTTTATTATATCTTCGCTCTCATTTTGTGCCGAAAATAATCTGGATCAGTGGTATTAGAGCAGGCTACTGTTGATCATTTTTCAGTGTATGTCCCCGACGAGGTCCGAGTATAGAAAGTTGGGTCTAGAGCTTGTCTCTCTTGAATACAATATCTCTCACATGCCCAAGAAACCATCCATGGTGGAAGAAAAAAAAAACGATGGAGCAAAAGATTCTATTAATTTGTTGCTTGAGCAAGCTCTCACACGATAGAGGGACAAAATGATGGAGAATTTTTCCCACATCCTTCAATGCCTGCCGATAACAACCAACACATAATCATCAAGTGACCACTTTGGAATCACCTCTCCTTTCAAGGTATAGGTTAATTTTGATATTCCCATATTTGAAGGTCAAATAGATGCGGATTCCCTAGACAAATGGTTCAATATCCTAGAAGGATATTTCTTTGTTCACCATTTTTTCGACAGGGAAAAGATCACCTTCACACTTCTTAAGGCTCTCCCCCATGTCAAACATTGGTGGGAAACTTAATGGGATCAAATATCCATAGAGGATTCTGGAATATTTGGGGCCAAGCCCACTTGGGATTTTTTTGTGGATGTAGTAAAGGAACATTATTACCTTTTGGCAACTATGAGGACTAGTACATGAGATGGACCACACTACAGAAAGAGAGGGGCCAAGAAGTTCCGGAGTTCACCAATACCTTCCATACCTTGTGCACCAAGCTGGGTATCAAAGGTTCCAAACAAGATTTGGTTCTGAAATACCATGGGGCTCTACATAGATACATCCAAACTGAAATGGATTTTTTGGATATGTCATCACTCGATGCTTCTTATCGATATGCTATTAAAATCGAGCAGAAATTTAAGCACCAGAAAAAATGGGAGTTTGAGTCTGCAAATCTGCAACAATCAAAGTATGATAAATACGTCCCTAACAAATAGTCTCTCAAAAACCAATCCAAGCCATAGGAAAATAAGGGTCATGGAAAGATGAAGAACATCGAAAAATGGTGCGATTTCCACAAAATCCCCTGGCACAACACTGATGAATGTCTCTCAAAATAGTCACTGGTGGCTAAGATCAAAGAAAAGGAGCTGAACCCTGATTCTGAATATGATTCAAAAAATATTGATAGAAGACAAATCATCAACACACACCCCACTGCTATTGTCGCGATCGCAACAATTTAACCAGAAAAACCAACAGATATTGAAGAGTAGGCATGCCTTTTTCATTCACAAATATGGGTGTAGGGGACCCCACTGCATTTTATTGTTGATAGAGGAAGCTAGAAAAACCTCATCTCAGTAGAGGTTGTCAAACAGTTGGGATTGTCAGCAACACCACACCTGTAGCCATACAACATCGGCTGGCTTCGCCAGGGACAAGATCTTTGTGTCAGCCAGCAGTGTCGATTTTCATATGGCATCCAACCCTTCAAGGATGAGGTATTATGTGATGTTTCCTCTCTGGATGTCTGTGATGTTCTCTTGGGCCAATCATATATGTGGAAGCACCATTCTGTCTATGAGTCTCGACCCCGTAGTTTCATTGTTACTATGGGGGTCATATCTATAAGATACCAGAGGTATTTCCAACTAATGTCCCACCTAAAAAATGTTGCAAGGTATTATCTCATACTACAAAATTTGACTTCTTCACAATCTATTCAAAAGGTGAACAGAAGGATACTGCAACCACTGCAACCTCGACCCAACCACCTTCTATCCAACAGAAGAAGATCGAAAATATTGCAACAAAGTGTAAAGATTACTTCTACACATAGGCATCTCATATAGCCAGTCTAGGTAAAAATTTCCAACTCTTCCAGCCACAGGTCCGTGACAACCTTCAACAAGATAAGCAACGCAACTTCTCCACCTAGGCAAGCCGCTCATCAAGATGCAGAATCAACAAAAACTTTTCCCTCTCCCCCAAGCACTCAATGCAATGGATACCATTTCTTCCTAAGGAGGGAGGATTGATCTAGGTGGATATCGATGGCCACCCACCTTTTCCAACTGGCTCAAAACAATTTTCTAGCAATTTAGGTAATTTACTATTTTTAGCAGTTTTTAACTTCTGGGGGCATTTTGAGGGCCTAAATGAAGGTTTTTTGGGATCTATCTTCTCAATGAGAGCCAAAGGCTCTCATTGATCCCCCAAAATTAATCTCCTCGACGATATCTTTCCAACGAGCTATCATGCCCCCCAAACAGAGATTGTATGCTAAAGTTACTCCCCTGGGAAGTTGATACACCAAACTACCTACAAAATTGTTGGCTTTTAATCTTCCAGGGTTAGGGTTTTGAATTTTATTTATGATTAAAATACGTTTGGAGCCTCATTTTAAAATCATTTTCTTGTGAATGCGAGTAGAAGACATGTCTCTTCTCAGAGATAAGATGCCACCATTCTAGCGAGTCTTTCACTATGTATTTTTACAGTCTTTGTAAATTTTTTCTCATTAATAGAAAATTGTGTATTACTGTATCTCTATGTTTATGGTTGCATCTCTGATACATTTCTGTTATATTATTGGATTTGCGATATATCTCTGTGCATTTATTTATTATATCTCCGCTCTCATTTCGTGTCGAAAATAATCTAGATCATCAACCCTCCTAGAATTGCGTTAACTCATCTTGAGTTGTCATTGCAAATTTTATTTCCTACAACATATTTGGGTGGAGTAGTTGGTGCAATGTAACCATATACAATAGATTTCTAGATATCAAAACCAAGAGCCAACAAGAAGTTTTTCATTCTTATTTTCCATAGAGCATCGCCACCTCCATTGAACAATGGTGCTTTGTTGTTAGACATTTCCTCTTGTTGATCCATCTTCAGGATCTACCTTTCAGTTGTTAGACTGTGTTGAAGGCACCTTCTCTAAAACCAAATGTTGAAATACTGAGAGGGAGGGGGGGTGAATCAATATTACCCTTTTTCAACAATTAGCACTTAATTTTATATTTTGTTAATTACCACAATAATTTAACATAGATGATTTTAGGCACTAAATTTCGCTCATGAGCTAATTTTCCATGGTTTTTCCAAAAATGAGATTCGCTATTTTAAAAATGATTCGCCCAAATTTTATAGGATAAAATTATTTTACCTTAAAAATCACCAAAATTTTATAAAAACTATATAAATCCTTAGAAATTTGAATATTTTTACAAAAATATCGCCAAACATTTATAGTTGGCATATGAAGGATAAGTAAGATTCGCCAAGGTTTCTACATTTTAAAATAAATTTCCATCCTTAAAATCATCCCTAACAATAAATCAACATTGGAATTATTTGTAACATCAATTATATAAATATAATGAATAGGAATTACAACAATTTTATGAAATATAGTGAAGGATACCAATCCTTTTTAGAGCACCAAATCTAGGAGACACAAATCCCCTTTTTTAGGGCACCAACCCTAGGGCACCAAGTTCCTTCCTCTTCTCAGAGGGAATCCTAGCCCATGCACGAGAATCGAGAATGCGGAAGTGGGTCACTTCCGGTTTGAGGTCACTCCAAGCCTCATAGGGGGTCTTATCCTGGATAGATTTATGGGGAGATTTATTTTGGATCTAGGTTCCACAATTAAGTGCTTCAGCCCATAATATATATAGAAGTGACTTTCCATGTAGCATGCAAGATGCCATCTCTTTCAGAGATCTATTTTTCTCCTCAACAAATCGGTTTTGTTGTGGAGTATAAGGAACTGTGTGCTTCAAATGAATCCAAGCCTCATGAAAAATATTATGTATCTCATTGTTGACATACTCTCCCCTGTTATTTGTTCATAGGAATTTTATCTTCTTTCCTGACCGTGTTTTAACAAGGACGTTGAAATCTTTGAGGTGTTGAAAGACCTATGATTTTTTCCTAAGAAAGAAAATCCATGTGAAGCATGAGAAATCATCAACAAAAATGAGAACGTACCTTGATTTACTGATTGATGGATGCAGAAAATGGCCCATGAGGTAACTATGGATCATATGTAAAGGAAAGGAAGACTTCTAAGTCTTTCCTTCATCAAATTTCTCTTGAGGGTGTTTTCCAGGAACACATCACTCACAAATTCCTTTGGAGAAGTGGATGTCAGGTATACCATCTGTTTTTCCAGAGTTTGTGTTTTAAGGCTATAAAACACACCGTCAAGGCATCCAAATATGATAATACTTCTAAAACAAAGAAACAAAGAAAAACTAGATCAGATTCAGTTTCTCAACTGTCTCTGTCTTGCTCCCCGTTGTTCCTGGATGGTTATGTCACATTCAATCACTGCCCACGATCATTCTAACTCAGTCCTATTTGTTGCAGTTTGTAAGATGGTATTAAATAGGTTCAATGCAATGCTCGTTTGATCTTGTAGATCAGGTTCTACGTTTGGTTGTCTATCGTTAGGAACTGTCATGGGTAATAGGGATTTAAATGTTTGTAAAGGGGTTTTTTATATATTGGTTACTTCTCAGAAAAGCTATTAATAAAACAACTTTAAAATCTAAAAAAGTATAATAAAGACACAATCAAGGCCGTTTCTTGGTTTAGTGACAATTATGAAATTGTGAATGATGAAACATAACACAGAGAAATATAAGGCTTTAATCTGGAAAGAATCTTATATTTCCATTAACAATAATGAAAGAGACAGAGGATTTCTAACAAAAGGAAATATTAAGGAACATAAGGTTATAGGTCTTAAAATCACTAAAGTGATTTCAGAGGAAAAACTGTAACACATTCAACATCCAAACCAATCCGAAACAATAAACAACAATTGCATATAATTTCAAATTGATTCACTTGCTAGAAACATACATTAAGAGGAATATTTAACAAACGAAAATAGACAAGGGAAGAAACATAGTCACGAAATTGCAGGATTCAGAATCTTGTTGCGAATAATATTCTGATAAACCTCAAAGCTGATCATACCAAATTGTCTTTTCCAAAATTTTTGAAGCCCTGTTTCAGCCTCTTGAAAGTATATTTATACATTTCTGTCCAAAATTTCCGTTGGTAACTAACCAAATTCCTAATCTTTCAGTTGCATAAACTAATGTCAACCGTTTACAATCTATTACAAAATTCTAAAAATAGAGATATTTACAAAGTTTTAACTTTGATTCGAAGAACTTTCTTTATCTGCTTCGACTTCTTGAACATGTTTCTCTAAAAAGTTCACTAAGGCCTTAGGAGCCTCAGGTATCTCGTTCGCTTCAAATAAGAAGAAATTTCTTTGTAGTCCTGGCAACTGGTTTGCAATTGTTTTCTCTGTGGACTTAACTTTTTCCAATTTTGAACTGGAAGCTATCATTAACTTCTCGATTTCTGTCATATTGACCATTTTGATATTTGAGATTTCAGCTTTCTTCTCTTCCAGTTCCTCCTTTATTTTTAGTTGACACCTATTAATGTCGATTTCTCCTAATGAATCGGAAAAGCCATCTGTCCCGATATGTGTTGACTCTTTTTCAATGAGATCAAAAATCTTCTGGCAATCTTCATTGACCCCTTTTGTAATTCTTTTATAACCTTCCAAGTTTGTTTCCCAAACCTTTATCATTGCATCTCCTTTCAACTACTCTGAAATGGATAACTTCTATGATTTTCCAGTTTCTTCCTTCTGTAAAGCAGTTATTATCTTTTGGAAAGAATTTCTTGCCGCTTTAGCTTCCCTTTCTTTTTGCACTGCCTTGTCCATAGATCTCTTAGATTCTTGAAAATAACTTTTGATGATTTCCAAATTACAGAAAACCTTTTGCTGTTCTTCCTCAATATTTACATATATCTCTAATGCTTTATTCTTGAACTGATCTATTTCAATCACTTGATTAGTAATTGAAATGATTTTGTCTTGTAGAGATTTATTTTCATTGCTTAGCTCCTGCACTTGTTCTTGGGTAGTTTGAATCATCTGTTTTTCTTCAGTTAAGTTTTCATTTAACTTTTGGATATCTTGTATATCCTTAAGTCTGGCATGTTCCAGGCCTTTTTGTATTCCCCATCCAATCATTTTTTCATTATCCTTTAACCTGTCCTGTAGCTGTGTAATTTCCTGATCCTTCTGCTCTATCATAGTGATTAAATTTCCTACAGAGTACATATTGGCTGATGCTATGACCCCCATAGTTCCTGCTAACTCTGTAGAAAATTCACTTTCTTTTAGCTTCTTTCCATCAATAATAATTTTATGTTTTTTGACTGTTCTTTCTCCTATAGGATGTAATTCCTGTTTCAACACAGCTCTCCATTTTTTGCTGAAAAAATAATCCGATGAAGGTATTTCATCTATGCTAATTGGTTCTAAGTCACTCATGTACAGAACTCCTTCATGAGGATTCCCAAAAGTAGCCTGCAATGGGGTTAATGTTGTAATGGGACTCCCAAGTTCCTGTGAAGCTGTTCCCCCAACTGTTTCTGGAATATCATCAAGGTTTATTGGATTTGTCTCTGCTCCTTTCCCTTTTTCTGTTTGTGTTTCCTTGATCTGGTAACTTTCTGTATTCTAAGAAGGAATCTCAAAATCTTTCGATTTACCTTTATCACTTGTATCATACTGAATATTGGTTTCAAAACCCGGAGGAATGATTTCTTTCTCTTTCTCTGATGTTGGCATTTCACCTTGCAAAATCTTTGGCAAACACTGTCTTCTATTTCTTTCGAAAGATGCAAACCCCACCTATGCATCAGGTGACAAGGTTTGCACTCTACTCTGAACTTCCTCATAAGACTTAGCATTTTTAAAGACATCATCATAAAATGAAACTTCATGTTCATATGATTTCAATCCACATTGTGTGACATGCCGATATATTATTTGATATGGGTCATGTTTCCTGTGTTCTATATTCACTAATTTCACTTCACTCAATGATTCAGCTTCTGACTTAGTATGACCTATGTTTATTAAAACAAATTTTCCCAGATAAATCGGAAAAGATGGCCATGCCTTCTTCTGTTGAGCTTTCAATTCATTTCCAATACCACCATTTATCAATTGATGAGCCACTTCTCTGCATATTAACCTGTCTGGTAAAACTTTGGGCAGAGCATGAGGCGGAATAGAACAACCATAAACTCTCACATAAGAAACAATTTCTTCAATAAACCAATCAACCATTGTTTTGAGGTTTTCTATTATAGTATTGGAAATGTGAGGAGGTTCGCATCCGAAGAACATTCTGTGTCGAGGAATAATTACATAATGACACACTTCATAAAAATTATTTTTGGCATTTTCTTCCCACAAAGCCGAATGATACTTATGGACAGGTTCTGTACAAGAAGGTGTTGGTCACTATAATTGCTTAATTAAATTCAAACATCCAAGTGAAACATAAATTATCAACCCAGGGAAGTCTTTTGTTTCAAAGATAGCCACACACTATATATGCTCAATTCCAAAAGTACTTAGTGTTGTAGTAAAGGAATTATACTATCTATACTTGCTGGAATGAACTGAAGCTCTGAATTAAATCACAGGAAAGCAATTCCCCTATTGCAATTCTTTAAAGCTTAATTAAGAATCCTAGATTACATTAAAAATAATACTGCAATGGGAAAGAACAACTATCTT
>CBVK0100005458.1:0-15436 GCA_900067695.1 Picea abies | reverse complement strand
TGAAGGGAAGCCAAGCCAAAGCCATTTTTATGCAGGGAAGCTATTGAGGAGCAGACGTGTGCGGGCCATTTATGGGAGCTCTGGTCATCCATTTTGCGTGTCGTTTCTTTTGCTGGGTTCTAGATATCTAGAAGAACATGACCATATCATTCTTGTATCCTAATGGAACTACTGCGATGTACTTTTTGAGCTTTTGAACAAAAATAAAGAAGCCTCCTCCACTGAGACAAAGGCCCGGAGACATAGGCAATTTTGTGCCGAACTCCGTTATCACTTCTCTTGTTATGGTTTGTTGTTCTTATTGCTTTATTTAAGATATGTATACTATTTTATGGCTGCTATGTTCCTTCATTAAATTCATCCTCTTTCATTCAGCTTCTTAAATGGTTAATTAATGCATGCAATTAAAAACTCAACCATAGTCATTAAAAGATCTTTCTGGATCAAGTGGTATCAGAGCTAGTTGACGTTTGGATTTGAGTTTTTCATGTTAACCAGGGAAAATCTACAGCGTGGTGAAGGCGAGCCTACTAAAGAGAATCCATTAATTGAATTGAGAAAGAGAGCTTCTCACAACGAGAAGATGGAATCGAAAGAAGGGTTTTCTCAGGATGAAAAATAATTTCGGAAAACATTCCTTGCTATGTCGGAGATGGTGAAAGTTTTAAATGAGGATTACTTGGAACGAAAGAGACCAGTTTTGGGTGAATATTCAAAGGGAAAAAGTGAAGATGAAGAGGATCATTCTTAGATTCCCCTTCATCTCCATCATCAGCTCCTTCTTCTCCTTCTTCTTCAAGTTCAAGTTCTAAATCTAATGCAAAGAAACATGTTCATAAGCAGAAGAATGAAATGCCATTGTTAAAACTTGATGTTAAATTTGAGTTACACATATATGATGGTGAAGTAAATGCAGAGAAACTTGACAATTGGGTCAGGCATATGGAGGTTTACTGAAATGTGCAATAGATCAAGGATGAGGCCACACAAATCAAGTTGGCATCTTTGAGACTTGTAGGTACAACTCTTATCTAGTGGCAAAGAAAGTTGAAAAATGGAACGCAACCAGTGGGTAATGTATTTCCATCATGGAAAAGCTTCATTTCTACACTTAGGAAACAATTCTATCCTTTCGGTTATAAAGAAAAATCATTAATTGAATGGAAATATTTAGAACTAAGAAAAGGACAAACAATGGAAGAGTATATAGATAGCTTTCGTAAAATGGTATTGATGTTAGATATCCCATTACATACACAGGAAACTCTTATGAAGTATATAGGAGGTTTACCTACGCATATTAGAAACACTGTATTCATGTTTGGACCCACTAACCTTGATGAGGTTTATGTTCAAGCTATGTATATTGAAGCAGGAAAAGAAGGCATGTCAGGGGAATCATCATCTTCAAGGAAAGAGGACAAGAGGAAATGGCATGGAAAGAATTCAAATGCAGTGACGAGGAGGGAAGGGAATCCCTTTTGCAAGCATTGCAAGAAAGAGGGACATGATGAGGATAGATGTTGGCAGTTACATCCCGAGAAGAGGCCAAAGTGGTTCAAGGAAAAGAAGGGAATGCAAACAGTGGAAGTGACAACAAGACCCACAGACTTGGGATCAGATTCGGGTGATGAATCAAAGATCTCATTGGTTGGTATGATAGGTAAAATTGGTGAATGCATTGATTGTAGAAGCAAATTGTTTCATATAAGGGTAATCATGTGACACACTAATATAGACACATTAATCGACAGTGGATCTCAATCTAATCTAATCTCTGAAGAATTGGTTAAGCAATTGGGGTTAAAAACACAAGTACATCATAAGCCTTACACACTTAAATGGATAAGCAATCATCATCAAATGCACATAACAAAGCAGTGCACAATCAAATTTTCAATTTCATCTAAGTATGTGGACGAAGTAACATGTGATGTAGTGTCGTTAAGAGAATGTGGAATGGTCTTAGGTAGTCCATACTTATATGATAGTAAGGAAATCTTCTACAAGACAAATAATCAATATCAATTAACCAAAGCAGGTCAAGATTATGTGGTTCATGCTCATCATGTTAAGGAAAATAAAACACTTCAAACAATGGAACAATTAAAGAAGGTAGTGCAAGCAAGCAACAAACCAATAATTGTTTCAAATGAAGTAATCGATCTTAAGAAAGAACAAGAAATGATTGTTGAATGGAAAATCAATCATAAGTTGCTTCAATATAAGCTCATGTCATGCAAATATTTCAAGTATATCAACTTATTTGCAGTCGTCTTTTTGATGCTTTCATTAGTAATGTTGTCTACATGGATGATAGTGGCTTCAGTAAGATGGGTTCAAATGGATAACAACATAATGTCAGTTGTCATGATTGTGTTACAGTTGATCTTGATGAGATAGGTGCACAGGATAGAGTTCTGAGACAAAGGACAAGCTGGGTGGCCTATCCTGAGCTTGTTGACTGGTTAGTAACCTTTTGGGGACCAAAAGGTCCTTTAGTGGGGTGGTGTGATCCAAAATTGGATCCAGAAGCCTGACAGGGCTAAAAAAGGCTCAAAAATGAAAGTGCTCAGAATTTGATGAAACTGATTCCATTGCATCCATCTCGTTCTCTCGATTCTGGCCATATATTTACTTTCTCAAATAGATGCCTTATGTGAAAGATATCACATTCTCATCGAAAACCCAAATAGAGAAAAAAAAAGGGTGTTTGTATAGTCCGTACAGATGACGTGGCAGCATCTGGAGATGACATGTGGTAGGTGATGGGTCATATGGTAGGTGATTTAGAACATTCATAGGGTGACACATGTCACCATTGTAAGGGTGACACATGTCACCACTGTAAGGGTGACACGTGGCACGTGCTTACGTGGCAGGAACAGTGGCATGCTGACATGGTGGTACGGTTGCTGACTGGGCATGACTAGATAGACAAATTCGGCAGACACGTGGGTGAATCAGTCTTTGGAATGTAGCTTCAATGAATAGAATGGTGCCACATGGCTGGAAAATTGTTTTGCAAAATTTTGGGGTTTTCATTGGAGTCAAACCAGTGACCTCTCCCTCGGGCTACAGACTGGCAGGACCGGGCTAACCACCCACTCCATTGTCGGTTCTTAATAGACTTATGGAAAAATTTGTATTTAAGTTAGAACAGTCGCTACTTTGGTGGAGGATAGGGCTGGGGCTAAGCCCCAGCCCCTAGTCATGACCCTTTTTGCACATAACCATAGAACCACGACCACGGGATTGGGGATGTATGCAGATAGGCCCCGACCCTTGGTTCTTGGGAGACCCCATACAACTAGGATTATATCCCAATAAACGCATGGAAGTGGCTAAGTGGTTATCCCTCGGTCCTATACACGCGCTCGGAGACCAGGAGCCAGCCCGGACAGGGGGGCTAGCGCACAACAGGTGGAGTGCCTGGCCATATGGCGGACTTCCATATGCCCAAGGGAATGCGCCAAAAGGGGTTGCACCCTAATTTGGTATAAAATTGGTTTTTAAACTATATAGTTCATTTTTTTAATTATTTTATGCCTGTAATTAATGGATTTTATCCATTATTGGGAGATTTTGAGCCCTATTTGAGCCCAGATTTTGGGAGGAAGTTGGGGATGGATAACCAACTTCAGATCTGTAAAAAATAGGCCTATTTGAGGCCATGGAGGACAGTTAGAGTAGAGTTATGCTGAAGGGAAGCCAAGCCAAAGCCATTTTTATGCAGGGAAGCTGTTGAGGAGCATACGCTTGCGGGCCATTTCTGGGAGCTCCAGTCATTCGTTTTGCATGTCGTTTCTTCTGTTGGGTTCTAGAGATCTGGAAAAACATGACCAGATCAGTCTTGTAGCCTAATGGCACTACTGTAATGTACTTTTTGAGCTTTTGAACATAAATAAAGAAGCCTCCTCCACTGAGACAAAGGCCCGGAGATGTAGGCAATTTTGTGTCAAACTCCATTATCACTTCTCTTGTTATGGTTTGCTATTCTTATTGCTTCAGTTAAGATCTGTATACTATTTTATGGCTTCTATGTTCCTTCATTAAATTCATTCTCTTTCATTCATCTTCTTAAATAGTTAATTAACACATGCAATTAAAAACTCAACCATAGTCATTGAAAGATCTTTCCAGATCATAAAATATTTTGGTTGTGTCACATACGCACATGTTCTAGATGGTTTGAGAAGAAATATCGACAAAAAAGGACATAAATATATATTTTTTGGGTACTTTGAAGAAACAAAAGGATACAATCAATATGAAACTATCGCAATAAAAGTCATAATCATCTGCGATGTTTGGTTCATGGAGAATAAAGCATGGGATGGAAACATAGAAAAGACAATCAAAATTATTGATGCAATGGAGAATGATGACACAGAAGATGAAATGGTTGAAACACCATGTACAAATCAGTGAGTAGTCCCTTGTACACCTGACAGTGCAACACAAATCACAACGCATAACACTCTAGCAAGAACAGTAGGTGCATATTCTACACCTAGAGTGTAGCAAACATCAACAAGCAGTATGAGTAGTTCAACATCCCCAGATCCAACTTTAGGAAGTTTGTTACCAAGGAAGAAAAGAAGTCTCAACGACATATAGAATGAAGACGAAATAAATTCATCTTCAATTTTTTCTTTGTTTTAACAAATAGATGATCCATTAACATCTGACGTTGTCAAAGATGATGTATGGGCACAATCCATGGATGAAGAAATCAAATTCATAGAGAACAATCAGACATGGAAATCGGTATATGCACCTGAAGATAAGGTTGTTATAAGTGTCAAGTGGATTTATAAAACCAAGAAGGAAATGTGTTGAAGCATAAGGAAAGGTTAGTTGCAAGAGGTTTTACAAAACAACCTAGAATTGATTTCAATGAAGCATTTGCAGCAGTTGTGTGCATGGGCACAGACAAAACTTTGTTAGCCATTGCCATACAGTACAAGTGGTAAGTTCATCATATGGATGTAAAGTCAACATTTTTGAATGGAAACTTGGAAGAAGAAGTGTATGTGGAACAACCACAAGGTTATGTGGTTCCAGGACAAGAATATACAATGTACAGATTGAAGAAAGCGTTGTATGGATTAAAGAAATATCCTAGATCTTGGTACAGTCGCATAGATTCCTAACTCACACATAATGGATTTCAGAGAAGTGAAAGTGAGCCAACATTGTACATCAAAGAAAATCAACAAGGTAACATGTTAATTGTTTTCTTATATGTGTATGATTTGATGTTTACAGGTGATTTTCACATAGAAGAATTTAAGTCAGTCATGAAGGATGAATTTGAAATGACTGATATAGGGCTTATGAGATTTTTTTTGGGAATTGAAGTTCCATAGTCCAAAACTAGTATAGTTATCTCACAATCTAAGTATGTGCATGAAATTCTGAAAATATTCAATATGATGAATTCAAAAGCAACACCAACACCTGTCATAGTAGGATTGAAGTTAAGTAAGGAATATAAAGGGTCTAAGGTGGATCCCACATTGTTTAATAGACTGGTAGGTAGTCTTATATATCTCACAATGACAAGACCTGATATTCTGTATGAAGTGAGCCTAATCTCAAGGTTCATGGAAACTCCAAAAGAATCACATTGGAAGGCAAGAAAGAGGATATTGAGATATGTGAATGGAACAAAATATTTTGGCATTAAGTACTCCACCTCAAAAGATTTCAGACTCATTTGATACACTAAAAATGATTATGGAGGCAACATAGATGATAGAAAAAGTACCTTTGGGTACATATTTCATTTTAGAATAGGTATAGTGTCATGGGAATCAAGAAAGCGACCCATAATAACTCTTTCTTCAACAGATGCATAGTATGTCGCAACTACAAGCACAACGTGTCAAGCAGTATGGATGAGAATAATTTTAAAAGATTTATTGCAGGAACAACAGGAACCAACAACAATATTACGTGACAACAATTCATACATCATGTTATCAAAGAATCATGTGTTTCAAAATAAAACCAAGCACATTGATACAAGGTATCATTTTATCGAAGAATTGGTGAATAACAAAGAGTATGTTTAGAGTTTTGTAGGTCAAAAGAACAAGTCGTAGAAATTTTAACAAAGGATTTAGCAAGAGATGCATTTCAATATCTGTGTAGTAGTTTGGGAGTCTGTGTAGTAACAGATGAGTGATAGTAAATGAAAATTCAATTTTTTTATGTAATTTTATTTTGTAATTCCACCTACTTATAATTAAGGGGGAGTGTTGGAAATAGTAATTACAAGCCAATGCGATTTTTCCGTCTCCGTTGATTTGTTTGTCAGTCAATTCGTCAGTAGTTTTGTCAGTCATCCAAATTATCAGTCAGTTAGTCTGCAAGTACAAAGTCGCATGTTTACACAAAGTTACTCGACAACCATGAGATTTTTAAATGGAGCCAATATTTATCTTTCTTGAGTTCAGCTAAGTAGTTGAAGAGTCAGTAGAATTAAAGGTATTTCTTAGTGTTGAGTCATTCTTAATTTCTATAAGAATCTTGAGTTGGAGTCCATATAATTCCGATCCTTTAGTTAGTAGATGATGATGCATGGTAAATGCAAAGAGGATGCATAGTAGATGCAAAGAAGAGCCAGACAGGTAGAGATGAACAACAACAACTGAAGAGTTAAAGAATTTTGAGCACAAGATCTGTGTTTGTAAATTCAGTGGAAGAAGTCATTGGAGCCGAAGCTCATCTTAATATTGTATTCTGTAACTACGTACACATTGCATTGAAGTTTATTAATATCAAGCAATTTGTATTTCTGAGTTTATGTGCTAAGCATAGAAGTTTGTTATTCCACATTTATAAATTGTTCTTGAAATCATTTTATATTAGAACATGCAACATTTCGTGTAGTCTGTGAACTATGCAACAAGTCATGAGAGTTCATAGACGAATCTTGTGCCACACAGTATTTTTTCACTTCTCTACTCAGAGTTTCCTTACGCACTGTGGATCCAAGATTTGGTCATTGCACAGTGGATCCTAGAAAATGATCAACCATTTTTAAATGATATATACATCAAATATTGGATTGTAGTAAAAAACCAATGATTCTTTCTTACGTTTATATGGGCTTGCTCACAATGGGTTTATAGACTGGAATGAATGGGGTTACTTTCCCATGAGGTCACGGGGTGGACTCCTATGGACTCTGGAAGTATCTCTAAATAAGAGCATAGGGACTTGGAAGTCTACTGTCATTGAATCTCATATGAAAGTATTGTTGGGTTCATGGAGCTTGGTGTGCATTAAATTTGGCAGATTGCTCCACTGGTTGGAGAGAGGTTTTTGAGTTCTTGGAACTCATTATGGGTTAATGTTTTTTGGAGATTAGTAGACTGGTTTCAGTGTGGCTATCGTCTAACCACATGGAAATTATGGCACAATAGCACATGTTCGAAGAGAATATACCTTTATATATAGAGAACAACATTCATACCACATAGTATGCATATAATATTGTTTTACACTAACCAATGTCATTTTGATATACAAAATTCCTTCACATTTAGCTCAAATTGTTCGAGATCACTTACTACACTTGACTTCGTAAGGATTCAGGTGAAGTTCAATGCACTTTTCAGTAAAGTATGTAATTTTTCTAGGATCGAGTGTGCAATAGTAAACACTTGGATCCACATCACAGAAGGAAATTGTCTGCAATGTAGTGGAAAAATATTGCATGCCACAAGCTTCATCACTAAAGCACTCAGGACTTATCGCGTAGTTCATAGACTACACAAAATGTTGCACGATGTAATCTAAAACTCTTTAAGGAACAAATTATAAGTGCAAAATGAAAAACTGCTATGATTAGCACGTAAACTCAGAAATACAATTGATTAATATTAATAAACTTCGGTGAAGTGCACGCGGTTACAAAATACAATAAAATAGATGATCTTTGCCTCCAATGAATTTTTTTGTTCAATTTACAGGCATAGATCTTGTGCTCAGACTTATTCAACTCCTAAGATATTGTTGCTCTCATTTGTTCTCTCTCCCTCTCTTTTATGTTCTGGATCATCGACTAACTAAACGAATCAGACTCATATGTACTCTGACTAAGACTTCTTATAGAAGATAATATTGGATTAACATTAAACACTACCATTAATACGACTGACTCTTCAACCACTTAATTCAACTTGAGAAGATAAAGATCAACTATATTTATAGCTTCTCTCCTTGCTGACTAACTTTGAGTAAACATGTGAACTTTTACTTACAGACTGTCATACTGGTTGACTGAAAATTCGACTACTGACAGATTGAATGACAGACAAATCGACAGAGACGTGAAGATCTCACTGACTTGTAATTACCATTTCCAATAGTCCCCCTTAATTATAAGTTGGTGGGGTTACAGAAGAAAATTACATTAAATATTTTGTTTACAATTTTATTGTCACTCATATGTTATTATGCAAACTCCTAGAATAATGCACAGGTGTTGAAATGCATCTTTTGTTAAATCCTTTTTGAAAATGTCTTTGACTTGTTCTTTTGACTTGCAAAACTCTGAACAAATCTCTTTGTTATTCACTAATTCCTTGATAAAATGATACCTTGTATCAATGTGATTGGTTTTTTTGTGAATCACATGATTCTTCGATAGCATTATGTCTGAATTGTTGTCACATAATATTGTTGTTGGTTCCTATTGGTTCCTGTTGGTCCTACAACAAATATTTTAACATTCTTCTCATCCAAGCTGCTTGACAAGTTGCGCTTGTAGCTGCGATGTATTCTTCTTCAGTTGAAGAAAGAGTCACTATGGGATGCTTCTTTGATTCCCATGATACCATACCTATTCCAAAATGAAATGTGTACCCAGAGGTACTTTTTATTTCATCTATGTTGCCTCCACAATCATTGTCAGTGTAACCAATGAGTCTGAAATCTTCTGAGGTGGAGTACTCAATGAAAAAATATTTTTTTCCATTCACATATATCAAGATTCTCTTTCCTGCCTTCCAATCTGATTCTTTTGGAGTTTCCATGAACCTTGAAATTAGGCTCACTCCATACATCATATCATGTCTTGTCACTATGAGATACATAAGATTACCTACCAGTATTTTAAACAGTGTGGGATCCATCTTAGACCCTTTATCTTCCTTGCATAACTTCAATCCCTTTATGACATGTGTGGGTGTTTCTTTTGAATTCATCATATTGAATATTTTCAATATTTCATGTGCATACTTGGACTGTGAAATAAATATGCCAGTTTTGGACCGGTGCACTTCTATTCCCATAAAATATCTCATAAGCCCCAAATCAGTCATTTCAAATTCATCCTTCATGATTGACTTGGATTCTTCTATGCCAAAATTACCAGTAAATATCAAATCATCCACATATAAACAAACAAGTTACCTTTCTGATTTTCTTTGGTGTACAATGTTGGCTCACTTTCACTTCTATGAAATCCATTCTATGTGAGATAGGAATCTATGCGACTGTACCAAGCTCTGGGAGCTTTCTTTAATCCATACAATGCTTTTTTAAATCTTTACACTTTGTCTTCTTGTCCTAAAACCTCATAACCTTGTGGTTGCTCCACATATACTTCTTCTTATAAGTTTCCATTAAAAAATGATAACTTTACATCCATCTGATAAACTTGCCACTTTTATTGCACAACAATGGCTAACACAGTTCTGACTATGTCCATGTGTGCAACTGGTGCAAATGTTTTATTGAAACCAATTCCATATTGTTGTGAAAAACCTCTTGCAAATATCCTTGCCTTGTGCTTCTGCACACTTCCTTATGCATCTTCCTTCGTTTTATAAATCCACTTGACACTTATGACATCCTTGTCTTCAGGTAAATCTACCAATTCCCATGTCTTATTTTTCTCTATGCATTTGATTTCTTCATCCATGACTTATGCCAATATATCATCTTTGGCAGCTTCTTCAAATGTTAATGGATAATCTATTTGTGAAAAAAAACAAAAAATTGAAAATGAATTTTTGCGTCTTCATTATAGATGTCACGTAGAATTCTTATCTTTCTTGGTAACAAACTTGATAATGTTGGATCTGAAGAGGTAGAACTACTCGAACTGCTTGCTGGTGTTTGTTTCACTCTCTGTGTAGACTATGCACTTGTTTTTCTTACTGGAGTGTTTTGCGCTAGGATTTGCATCGCAGTGCTAGGTGTAGAAGGGACTGTGCACTGACCTGTGCATGGTGTTTGAAGCACTTCATATTCTGTGTCATCATGCACCATTGCATCAATAATTTTTACTATCTTTGTTATGCTTCCATTCCATGCTTCAATCTCCACGAATTGAACATCATGACTGATTATGTATTTTCTTGTGGCAGGGTCATATAGCTTGTATCCTTTTGTTTCTTCAGAATACACAAAAAATATGCATTTACGTCCTTTGTTTTCCAGCTTCCTTCTCAATTCATCTAGGATGTGTGTGTATGTGACACAACCAAAAACTTTTAAGTGCACCACATTGTGCTTTAATCTTGTCTAGGATTCTTGAGGAACTCTATTTTTCACACTCTTTCTCGGACATTTGTTCAAGATGTATATTGTAGCTGCTACTACCTCAACCCAATACTCATTTGACAAATGTTTGGTTTCCAACATACTATGTGCCATTTCCATGATGGTTGTGTTCTTTGTCTTTGTGACACCATTATGTTGTGGTGTATATCGCACGGTTAATTTCTTGTAGATGCCATGAAATTTACAAAGTTCTGAAATTTTCTTTACATGTATTCTCCTCCTCTGTTGTTTCTTTGACACTTGATGCAATAACAAGTCTGCTTCTCCACAAGTGATTTAAACTACTGAAAACAACCCAATGCATCATATTTATGCCTTAGGAAATAAATCCATGTCTTTCTTGAGAAATCATCAATAAATGTCAGAAAATAAGTACTTCCTCCTATAGATGGAGTTTGCATTGGTATAAAAATGTCTCAGTGTACTATTTCTAGTCGAGCTTTTTCCCTGTAAGACTTTCCAACTGGAAATGATTCTCTTTGTTGCTTGCCAAATATGAAGCCTTCCCATATTCTTTCTGTTTTTTGGATCAATGTAAAACCTTTTACCATGTCCTTTGTGTGTAGAAGATTTAGAACTCCAAAGTTCAAATGTCAAAATATGAAATGCCATAACCAAGAATCATATTGTATTTCATATTGGAATGATGTCTTCATTTATGTGCCACTTTTTCCTTTCTTGGTATTTCATGTACTATTTTATTAATTAGAATTGTACGGACTTTATACTATAAATGTAGTGTCTGACTACACATATTTTTCTTTACCAATAGCTTGTGTTGTATTTTTATTCTTTGTTGGATTCAATGTTAATGGGAACATCTTGTTACTTGTCATCTGGATTTTTGCAATAAGTTGATTACTCGAGCATTTATCCATGGCCACACAATGATTATCTTCCATGTAGATTCTGTATTCTTTTTGTAATAGTTTTCGTGTGCTCATAAGATTAGGTTTCATAACAAAAACATAATATACATTACACATAACCTTTTGTTCTCCTTTCTTACTTAAAATGTTTATACTACCTTTTTCTAAGACAGTAACTTGGATATATGTTCCAAGTGTAACCTTGGATTGGATTGACTCATCCAAACTAGAAAACAATTCTATGTTTCATGCCATGTGGTGACTGCAACTTGAATCTAAATACCATACATTACATGGACTTGCTTGAGCAATATTGCATTCAACTGGTGAGACTATAGTCATTTCTACAACTCACGTCATAAACATAGGGAGATTTTTGTTAGTTGCATTGATTAACTCATCTTGACTTTTCTTGTTCTGGTTATACTGTCTCTTTCTACACTCATATGCATAATTTCCATACTTTTTACAGTAATGGAACTGAATCTTTGATTTTCCAGTTCTCTGACCACTTGAATGAATGGTACTTGGGTTTTGACCTTTTCCACCAGCATTTCAAGGATGGCTACTACATCCACCTCTAACAAAACTTCTTCCTCCACCTCTAGATTTAGTTCCCCCCCTTCCTCTTCCATGACTTATAGATTATTATGTGGAAAATGCATTCTCTAATGACATACTTGACCTATTCAATCTGTTTTCATGATTAATGAGGGAAGCTTGCAGTTAATCTAGACTAAACTGACTCAAGTCTTTGCTTTCTTCTATAGTCAGAACAAGGTTATCAAATTTATTAGGACGACTCCTAAGTACCTTTTGAACAACTTTTTTGTCTTCTATGGTTTCACCACGAGACTTAATATTATTTATCAGTCTAGTGACATGGGTATAAAAGGAATATATTGTATATGTACCTTTCATTGAAAAAGTTTCAAAATCTCTTCTAAGAATTTGAAGTCTTGAAGTCATTACTTTGTCCATACCTTGATAAGAGGTTTTTAATATGTTCTATGCCTCCTTGTATTTCTTTGCGTATTCAACTCTTGGAAGTATCCTCTAATGCATGGGTTGATGTACGTAAAACAATGCATTTCCATCCTTCTTTCTTTGATCTTTCAATACATCCTTCTCAGCTTGTGTGAGGCCATTGTATGTTGCCTGATATACTGATTCCACATAACCATTCTAGAATATCTCCCATACATATTGACCTCAGAGGAAGGCCTTCATAGTGAAGGACCACACCTCATAATTCTTTCTTGTAAAAGTGGGAGGTTGCAGATTTGAGGTATAAGCCATATTTAACTTTTCAACAGAGTTTCTGCTCTTAAAATTGTTTTGATAGAACCTTCTCTTGATCAACCTACATTTTATCAAACTTCTTTGATACCAGATCTAGGATCCAATGCACATTGATAAACACTTGGATCCAGAGGATGCAAGGAAACTCTGTGCAGCGTAGTGAAAAAATACTAAGTGCCACAAGATTTGTCATTGAATCACTCGGGACTTGTCACGTAGTTCACAGATTACACGAAAGGTTGCACGATGTAATATAAAACACTTTAAGAAACAAATTATAAATGCAGAATAACAAAATACTATGCTTAGCACCTAAACTCAGAAATACGAATTGCTTGATATTAATAACCTTCAGTGCAATGAACGTAGTTATAGAATACAATAAAAAAGATGATCTTTGGCTCCAATGAATTTTCAACTCAGTTTATAGACACAGAGCTTGTGCTCAGACTTCTTCAACTCCTCAATTGTTGCTGCTCTCGGCTCTTCTCTCTACCTCTCTTTTATGTTCTGCATCATCGACTAACTAAACAAATCAGACTTATATTGAATCCAATAGATACTTCCTACAGAAGCTAAGAATGAATTAACCTTAAACACTACCATTAATAAGACTGACTCTTGAACCACTTAACTGAATTGGAGAAGATAAAGATCAACTATATTTATAGCTTATTTTCTTTTCGACTAACTTTGAGTAAATGTTCAACTTTTCACTTGCATACTATCACAATGACTGACTGACAATTTGGCTACTGACAGATTGAATGATAGACAAATTGGTGGAGACATGAAGATCTCATCGACTTGTAATTACTATTTCCAACAAGTTTCCACAATTGGAACACTTTCATATTCCTATTTTCACGTTACACTTTGTTGAGTTCATAATGTGACGTCACATTTTGTCCACAGATTCTATTACAAATATTCTATATTGATGCAACTGTCTATGCACTGAGAGTCGTCGAGATTTGTTAGTTTAATCATTTTAATATGGGTAATTTTAAAGGCGTTCTATAATTGTTTTACGTTTTGTCTTTTTTTGCATGAATCTGACCACATAAAGCTAGCAAATTTTTACTGTTTTCTATTGTTTAAGAAAAAAATTATTCAGCCTATTGAAATACCACTAGGATACTCCTATTATAAATAACTAACCACTCAAATATAGAGATTGAACAATATATTATTAAATTTTGGACAAAATTCAATATAAAATATCTTAAAACAAAAATCACTAGGATACTCCTATTATAAAGAACTAACCACTCAAATATAGAGATCCAACAATATATATACCAAATTTTGGACAAAATCAAATAGAAAATATCTTAAAAAAAATAAAAAAAAAATCTAACTTAAAGCAGTTAAACTAAGGCATTTTTAAATTTACAGAACTAAGAGTTCCTGGTATTGCTCTCGGTAGGAAAGAATAAACACACCAATTTTCTAGATATGTTCTAACTCACTAAGAGTATTTATGCATTAAAAAAAATAAAATTTCATTGTTGATTTACATAAGAGATTAAGGGTTCTCCATTCTCCATAGATTTTAGTAGATAATGTCTATCATTTTTGGATAATATATTTACCTCTATAGGTGTACACCTATTGAAAATGGGCACATTTAATCATATTTTAACCATAAATTCCAATCCTATGGTTATCAATCATCCTTCCAAATCAATGAATGAAATCTCATCTTTATAACTTTCTTGCATTTTGTGGGACTATTTAATTGTCACATTCAAATGATTAACAAACTTAATTCCAACCCTTTCATATTCGTAGTTAGTTCGTTCCTCGCTAGCTTAATGTGAATTTTGTTGATTGTTTATTGAACCAAGGATTTTTCTGAGCTTAGGAATTTTACCACCGGAAACCTTTGAGCATTCACCTAGTTTGAGGCTGTACTAGTCATTATTTACAATAATAGTATTTTCATCTACCTTAATTCTATATTTTTATTTTTATAAGCATGGTATACTTTTATTACCTCTTCCTCTTTTCATTGATCATTTTTCTTAATAACCTATTTATCAACTACCTTAATTCTATATTTTTATTTTTATAAGCATGGCATACTTTTATTACCTCTTCCTCTTTTCATTGGTCATTTTTCTTAATAACCTATTTAGCAACTTAGAGGTCTAGGTATCACAACAAATTTGAGTTGTACTCTTATAATACTTGTCATATTACATTTCCACTTCCATTGATCCTGAATCTTGTTTCATGTGTTGAGTTATATTCTTCAATACTATTACTCCTCCTTAATAATATTTGTCATATTACATTTGTATTGATCGTGAATCTTCTTTCATGATATTCATTTCCAGCCTTTTGTGATTGTTTACTTGTCCTTATATTCTTTAATACTCCTCCTTAATGAATATTTGTTATATTACATTTGCATTGATCGTCAATCTTCTTTCATGATATTCATGGCTAGCCTTTTATGATTGTTTACTTGTCCTTGGTACTTGCTTATCTTTAAGTAGTCTAAGCTTCATTTTTATGTTTTATTGGATGTTGTGGTTTATTTGACCATTATCATTATATCCACCTGGATTAGTTCTTCCTCAATATTTTCTCGTACATCTACATAGGTCAATATCTGGATTAGGCTCATATAGCCTGAGTGGGCCTAATGGTTAAGAACATGTGTTTCCTCTTAA
>CBVK0100005457.1:0-15437 GCA_900067695.1 Picea abies | reverse complement strand
ATATTTACATCAAACAATATTGGGTCCATTACCGAAACCTTTGTGCTATGGGTCTTTCTTCAAGGGTTGACATCAATCACAACCAACCTTAATCAACATTGAGGGTGGTCCATATTACCCTCTCTTGTTTGCACTAAAATGGCTCACATAGCGATCCCTGATGCGTCCACATGTAAATGTAATTCAATCTCCTAGTTGGGGTATATAAGAATGGGTGCAGTATTGATTTTTTCCTTAAGGATATCAGATTCATTGTCACATTCAATTGTCCACCTAAATGCTTCAGACTTCTTCAGTAGTTTCTCCAATGGTGTGGTGATACTTGCATATCTTCTGATGAACCTATAGTAGTATCCTGTATGTCCAAGCGTAGAGAGCATTGATGTTTTATAGATGCCGGTAATTGTAGATATCTATGAGCCCGAGGAAGTGTATTTTATGCATACAACATGACAATATTCTAGGCCACATTGTTTGTTAGGAAGGATTCTTGGTGGACCCAACTAAAGTTGTGGTTATCCTAAACATGCCACCACCTACAAGTGATAAACAATTTCTCTCTATGCTTGGACATACAGGATACTACCGTAGGTTCATCAGAAGATATGCAAGTATCACCACACCATTGGAGAAACTACTGAAGAAGTCTGAAGCATTTAGGTGGATAGTTGAATGTGACAAGAAATCCGATATCCTCAAGGAAAAAATTAGTACTACACCCATTCTTATATACCCCAACTAGGAGATTGAATTCCATGTACAGGTGGATAGTTGAATGTGACAAGAAATCCGATATCCTCAAGGAAAAAATTAGTACTACACCCATTCTTATATACCCCAACTAGGAGATTGAATTACATTTACATGTGGACGCATCAGGGATCACCATGTGAGCCATTTTAGTGCAAACAAGAGAGGGTAATATGGACCACCCTATCTACTTCGCTAGCAGAAAACTTATCAAGATGAACGCAACTACGCAAAAACTGAAAGGGAAGGTTTAGCTATGATTTATGCACTGCAAAAAACTAGACACTATTTACTAGGCTCTCATTTTAAGTTTTTTACTGATCATTCTGCATTGAAGTACCCAGTTAATACGTCGGTCCTTAAGGAATGGATTTTTAGGTGGCTCTTATTATTTCAGGAGTTTTATTTCAAGGTAATTTTCATTCCTGGAAGATGTAATGTAGGTATGGATCACTTATCAAGACTAGAATCAGGGGAAAGTGGAGGAGCAGTGGACGATTAGCTCCTTGATGCGAAATTGTTATGGATTGAAGACATCCCATACTATATTGAATACATTTTTTCCTTCCTCATCTCAGGGACCTTCCCATAAATTTTTTACATAACCCAGAAATGACACCTCGTGGTCTAAGCAATAGACTACCAACTAATTGCGAGCCTACTCTATAAGATGGGAATATATATCATTCTTATAAGGTGTGTCCTAACCCATGAAAGGAAAGATATCATGTGGGAATTCCATAATGGAGTTGCAGGAGGACATGTTGGAGGGAAAGATACAACACATAAGGTACTTCAATATGGATTATGGTGGCCAATGTTATTCAAGGATGCTAAATCGTATGCTAGATCTTGCGACATTTTTCAACAAGTAGGGAAGCCATCATGCAGAGATGAATTGCCTCTTTAGTTGGTTAGAGAACTATAGGCCTTTGAGAAGTGGGTTGTTGATTTTGTTGGACCAACTAATCCGCCTGCCAGGCATTCAAAGGCCATATATATCATCATCGCAACAGACTATCTCACTCAGTGGGCTAAAGAAGAGGTAGTTTAGGATTGTTCAATAGATACAACTGCTAGATTTATATTTGAGAACATCATTGGATGTCCTTAGATCTTGAATAGTGATCAAGGTAGTCACTTCATTAGCAACACAATCACAACATTGACGAAAATAATTCTCATCCAACACCATAAGAGAAATCCTTATCATACACAAGATAATGGAACAATGGAGGAATTCAATGAGATTCTAGAAAGCGCATTGACAAATGTGTGTTGTGAAAATAGGGAGGAATGGGATGATAGAGTTCCAATAGTCTTATGGGATTATAGGACGACTACAAAGAAGTTGCATGAGTATACCCCATTTCGGTTGGTCTATAGTAAGGAAGTTGTTGTACCTATAGAATGTATCACTGCTATCCTCTATATAGCACAAGATACACATACGACAGATGATGAATCAGTTGCGCAAAGGATTGCAGACTTGCAGGAACCTAGAGAATCCAGATTCTTGGTTGATTTTCATCAGTCAGTGGAAAAAGCTAGGAATAAATATTGGCATGAAAGACACATTAAGTCCAAGAGGTTTTCACAAGGGGATAAGGTACCCTATGATAGTCATTATCAAAAACATCCAGGTAAGTTGTTCATGCATTGGTTATGTCCATTTCTAGTTGTTGAAATTTGATAGTCTCATGCAATCAAGCTAACAAAACTAGATGGTATTCTCCAACTAGGGTGGGTGAATGGAACACACTTGAATCCCTACATTTCCCACACTTGAGAGAGGGACAATTGCTCCAGTCCAAAGGATCTTGTATAGTAGTTGGATTTTGATTATCTGTTTTAATTTTTTTTTAGTTGTAATCATGTCAGAGTGTGCTCAGTGGCTCCACGACATATATTTCTCAGTTGAATAGATTGGATATTTTCATACATTCTTACTTAGCAGTGCATTGTTAGATGATTCACTGATCCACTCAATCATGCACATAAATTTGTCGGCAAATCATTGTGGTCGGGGGGGGATTGAATCTGAAATTTATTAATGACGAAGCATTAATTACATCATGTCCAATTGTAACCCTTAGGTTAACTGCCAAAAAATGTTAGAATGTCCCATCAAGTCTTAAAATTCCATGTACATGTATGTTATGTCGATATTATTGCCACAATTATCAACCATTAAAATGGTAAGTCTCTCATGTCAGCCAAGTGTTGTTCAATATACCCATTAAATTCGTTCAGAGATTTTACCCCGTTATCATTCCCGTCAGACGTCTACACCATAGATTGCATTGTTGGCTTAATCACTCACTCATTTATGACCAATTACTAGTTTATCCCATTACATCATCTATAATATCTCACAAGCTTAGTGAGAATGACACACTGTTAACTTAGTTTCCCTCTATTCTTGAGTTTCCCACACCTTGGTACTTTTTGAGAAGCCTCTTGATCCCCAACTACATCCCTGCCCCCCGATTCATTGTGTTTAATAGAGATCCATATCGAAAATGTCGAGAATAGTGGGAGGACAAATATCATTCTCGAAAGAAGCAGTCCCATATGATCCCTACTGTTACACATTATTTTCATCACCCCTATGACTATTAATTATGTACACCTATCCTTTGTCTTTAGAAGGATCAATGGCCTTAATCCCTAAAGAAGAATGAAGGCATATTTTCCTAGAGAGATGAAATTATCTTTTTCTTTGTGCAAAACCTTATAAACAAGGATCATCACACCTTGCTCAGTGTTAATAGTGCGATGATCTAGGATCGACGTAGGCTACACCACAGTGACATGTGACGTTGTCATAGTTTTCTTAGTAATAAGGGTTTGATGATCATCCGTATGAATAAAAATAACATCTTCTCGACGTTTCTATAATATAAGCTTTGAGGGTGAGGTGGCCTTAGATCGGTTTGGATATGAGTCACATCCCTAATCTAGTGGGATCATCCTAACCTCCTTACCCTATCCTTTTTAGCTTATAAAAGGAGAGGAGTTCTCATGGGAAAGCTAGTTTTTGGAGTTCTTGAGTCTTGGGTATTAGCTAGCTTGGAGTTAGAGTTCTTGATCTTGGTTAGTTGGTGTGAAGATATTTTGAGAATAGCTAATGAGATATTAGTCTAGCCAAAATTTTGGAGTGTTTGAGCCTATGTTGGCTTTGAGTTTCACTTATCCAAGTTAATATTGTGAGTGACTTTCAAATCTACAGTCTCATAATCCATGGAGTGGAAGTGTGTGGGAAGCAAGGAACTATTGGAAGGGACCCTAAAACATCAATTCATTAGTTGTATTCTCCTTTTCATATTTATAATATAGTAATATATTTCTTTCCCATAAAATTGTTCTTATTTTATTATATGACTCTTTGATCACATACACAGGTTTGGTTAAGTATACAATGTTGGTTTCACTTCAGTTTGCTTGTGTCTTTTTATAGGTTCAACATATCATAATCCTTGGAACAGGGAGAGGATGACACTAGTGAGGACAAGCGATATTTAAAAGGTATGTCATTTATCTCTTGTTAGTTAGTATGCTTGATAATTAAAACTTAGGGAAAGTTTTATATTTTGTCTTGTTTTGTTGGTATGCCATTTATCTCTTATTAGTTAGTATGCTTGATAATTAAAACTTAGGGAAAGTTTTATATTTTGTCTTGTTTTGTTCTAATTTCAGGGTGAAACTAGGGAGATCAGTTTGTGTCCGCACTTACCGATTTTTCCGATAACACCTATGATCCTAGAATTGAGGTGTTAGGTGATGTCAAAGGTAAGGTCGAGAAAGAAAAACTCCTTGACCTCGATCTAATCGATACAATGTTATTCCCATAGATGAACATTGATGTGTTCTTGGAGATGGGTTCTGAGCTAACAGAGGAGGTGCAATTTATCCCAAATAATGACTTTCTTAACCTGTTCAACTCCACTATCATGAACCTCCAGGATCTACCAGTGTTTGGGACCACTGGTGAAGTTGTGCAATGCACCTAGTTCCAGATAACAAGAGTTCATGACAGGAGTTTATGGCTTGATAGGATATATACCATCCATACTGAGGATATCCATCAGCTCACAGGACTATCATTGGAAAGTGAGGATGTATCGAAAGGATTCCAAGGTCCGAGAAAGAACAATAAAAAGAAGGGTGAAATTATCTTGTATGACTGATTCCATACCCAATGTGTGGATCGTACAATGAAAATTGAGCCAATTATCCAAGAAACATTGAGAATGGACTACTATGTAATTGCCAACAAGGTCATGCACTCATACTTCAAGGGATAATGCAGATTGGATTCCCTGTTAGTAGCATATTTCTACACAAACAGTGTATTCTTTAACTGGTTTAGTTACCTGTTCGAGGAGTTCCTCATTGCTTGTGAGGAAGTTTTGGAGAAGGGAGGCACCTTTACAGATGGATATTTGCTTCTATCCTTCACAATGTTGAAGTGGCAGCAACTCATAGGCAGACAACTAGCACTTGTTGATAAAAGGGAACCTTGCAAAGATGTTTGAACCTTGGAATGTAAGGTCATATTCCAAGAATATGGAATTTAATAATGATACGTACCTAAAGTGGTACACTCATCTTATTGATGCCACCCAAAGGATGCATATAGCATAGATACTACTGAACCTGAAAACAATGAATATCTCATTCTCTTTGAATCACCACCACACTTTTGTCTAGAAAAGGCATGCGAAGCCCTCCGATTTCCACACGAGGCCATTACCATTCTATCTAGACAAAGAAATATTGGAAAAAGAGGTCATGTCATAGCTGAGGGTTAAACTAAACCCGCACAAGTAGAGAATGCATTACCTTTTTCCACTAGAGTTATTGAAGAGGAAGAGTTTGACAGAGGAAGTCAGATCCAATTTTCACAAAGTAGAGTTTCCTCCGAAGTCTCCAACACCATCAAACTCAGAAGAAGAGGAAGAAAACTAGCTCCAATGGCCCAAAAATACCTTACCAGAATGCCCCAAGATTCTAGATGAGGAGGTGCTCTCAAGTAAGACCATCAATGACATCCTAGATGTTGCCTTTATAGGTGAGGTTCTTACTAAGAATCCTAGAATCGGTGTTTCCCTTACATTCAACCCAACCAAATTCATAAACCCTCATCCCTTATCAAGTTTTCTACCTCGTACCCGATAAGACACTCATGATTCCAATAATTTTATTCATATCATTGATGACCCCAAGTCATACCCCAACACATATTCCGCTATAATAGTCAAGCAATACCCACCACCACCATATAAGGATACCATAGTCCCACTGCCACCCAACTCACCAGAAGCCATGCAACTGAACATCCCAGAGAACCTTGGGAACCTTGGAGATCTTCTCCTATCAGTTGTTGTCATGCCGAGCCAGTCAAATAATCCAACTGTTCCTACTTTAGTTAGGCTTCCCTCTAAGGAGATCCAACAGTCAACAATTCCATAACTCACCCAATTCACACATGTCCCACTCCTGGGTTCTCAGTATCCAAGACCAAATATCCTCATTAAGTTTTCACAGGTTTGGAACGAGAACCCAAAAGTTCCACTCATAAAAAGAAAAACAACTCAACAAGAGCTGGAGTCTCAAGCACCACAAGAGACTAATTCAAGACATAGAACAACATCATTGAAAGAGCAGTTATATCCAGTACTCCAAGATCTGCAAAAGTGCTCAGAACTATTACAACTCTTCCTAGTGAAAACATAAGTTATCCCTTTACTTCCAATGTCCCAGAAGAAAAAAATAGCCCAGTAGATGCGAGGACCATCCACAGGAGAAGAAGAGGTTGAGACACCCTAATATAAATCCATAGCCAGTGGGATTCCGCTTCAAAGTAGAATTCCATAGGAAGCTATAGTCACATCTAGTGAGCTATCTTAGTTGTCGACACTGCAGCTAGTAGGCTTGATCAGAACCTCTATTGATCACATGGAGCAAAAAATTCAACAAGTCGAAAAGAAAGCTTAATTTTGAAGACACGAAGGGATTATGCAACAAAAGAAATGGATGCATGAGTAGTATTTAAAACTCCGTGTAGAGAAGAAAATGGAGAAAATGAAGGAAACGTTAACATAGTTCTAACTGAATTTCAGGAAAGAAACACCTCATCTTCTAGAGTAAAATGCAACTGAAGAGCCAAAGAAACAACTCGAATTAGTCCAGGATGCATGGGAGGTGTTGGAAGACCGAGCATAGAAACTCTAAGATAAGTTGGAGGGAATGAAGTTGAATATTGAGGTACAACCCAGAGAACTCCAACAACAGTTGGAAAGGGTTTTCCTGGAAGGAAACGATGCCAGAGATGTGTTGCATAAGTGCACTACCATATTCAAGGAAGTCAATGATTGAATGGGTGTGATAAATCGGTGCAACCAAGCACTAGAAGTATTGCTAATGAAAATACAAACCCTTAATGAAGAAGCTTCCAAATCACAAGATCCTCTGGAACAGTGAGAAAAATTTGAGGAAATCCAACAAGATGAAAATACTTTGAATGCCCTATTTAAAGCTCAAATAGTGGCCAAAATGGAACTAAGAGCCTTTTGGCTAGTAGTTCAAACTACATACCTCCAAATGCACCAGGTGGAGACACAAGTGGATGAAGAATGGAATGTTATTATTGCATCAAAGCCAAAGGTGTTCAACACCAATGCAACTCAAAAATTTGTAGTAGAAGCCTCATTGCTTGCGAGGAAGTGGCAAGAAAAAATTGAACATTTTTAGGAGATCAATGAGAAATCCCTGGAACTAGTTCCATGGTTGGGCCCTCTGTTTGAAGGAGCCAAGGAAGAAAAATATCGAGTCAAGGATGGAAGCAAGGTGGAAGAAGAAATCAAATCCACAGAAGGATCGCAGGTCAAATGAGATGCCATGAAAGAACTAAAGACTTAACTCGAGGTGAGTCAAGGATTGTGGTCGGGGCCTATTGGGCCCTTCGTTTTGATGAATAGAAGTTTCACAAGCTACCACAGAGTTATATAACCAATAAAAGGAAGGAAAATAAGGCTAAGTGAAAGAGTGCGCAACAGAAAGGAACTGGAACAAAAAATGGTTGGAGGCCAATGTACAATCAATTTTGGAAGGAGAAGTTGAAACATAATCAAGAAAAGAAGAGATCTTGTAGGTTCTCAATAAAAAAGAAAGTATTTTATTGCAATCAGGTTGGAAAATGAGAGTAGAGTAGTAAGAACTAGTTTTTGAGCGAGATGCGGAATGTAAGGAGAACTAGTCTTGTATTACTGTAGAGGTAGTAAGGGGAAGGGACTAGAGAGAATACACTATGGTATGGTATTGTTTTCAGATGTTCTAGTTGGTCCTCTCTAGTATGAATTTGTATATGAATGATATAAGTTGTGCATATATTTTGATTAAGACCTATGATATAATAGAAGGATGATGGAGATCAAATTTTAAAAGAAGACCCCTGTCTATGATGATTTTTGTGTCCATAAAATGATATTATGTTTTGTCTATTATGCATGATGCTTTTGTATTTATTTATGATGTTCTGCACAACTTTGTTCTTTTGTCTTGGGTTATGAGGTGTTAAAGACTCTGATAGGGTTAATCTATCTTGCATAAAGAATGGTAGTAATATTTATAACTTGTAGATATGAATAAGAATTATTCTTACCCTTCCCTAATTCTCATGTCTCAATCAAGCTTCGGGTAAGATGAAAATGGCAACGCATTAGACTAAATCAATACCCTTTTTTTGGTTACCTGAAGAGGACCCTGGCCTGACAATTTTGCACCAACAGGATCAGACATCCGACACATCCTTTGGCACTGGCCAGTCTAGGATGGCCTTGAACTTTTCTAGATGATCCATATTTTATGATAAGAATGAAATGAATACATATTATTATTAAAATATGCTTAACAAATAATAACAAAGATACAATAAAACTGGTTTCTATTCAATAAGGAAATAAGATGAAACTATAAAATGTAGCGGAAAACAAGCTTGCTGGAATGGCAATGACTTATCTATGAAAAGAGATGTGACAATTGTGCTCATTCATAATAATATGAGTATAATGAGGCTCTAAAGGGATTTTTTAAATAAACATGATTTCCAAAAACCTATAAGTCCAAAAACCTAACCCTAGGAGATGAAGCGCTAAAAGTCATGTGGGCCCCGTTGGGGTAAGCTAGTACATCAACTTCTCGGGGTCGTAACTTTTTCATACGATATTCGTTTTAGGTGCAAGATAGCCCATAGGAAAATCATATATGAGGACTACACATTTTTTCATTAGACTTTGACTTCGTCCACTATTTTACTGTGACAATCCCTAAAAACGATGTTTAGGGCTTCAAAACAGCCCCAGAAGTCAGGGACCCAAAAAATAGAAAAAAACTACCACAATGAATCATTTGGAATAGGTGGGAGGCCAACGACATCCATATGGATCACTATATCAACTGAGATCCCTTCACCTAAAATTAAATGTCCCAAATACTATACTTTATCCTGATAAAATTCGCATTTACTAAACATTGCATACAGTTTATTCTCCCAAAGTGTTTACAAGACCATTTTCAAGTATTCTTCATGTTTGTCTTTGTTTTTTGAATAGATCAATATGTTATATATGAACACAATTACTAAATTGTTTAAATACTTTCTCAACACACTGTTCATCAAACACATAAATGTAGCAGGTGTGTTTGTTAAACCAAAAGGTACCATTACAAATTCATAGTGTCCATATCTAGTTCAGAAAGTAGTTTTATGAATGTCTTCCTCTTTAATACTAACCTAATAGTATCCTAACCACAAATATATCTTAGAGAAAATATTATATCCACTGACTTGATCAAACAATTCATCAATACGAGGCAAAGGATGTTTGTTTTTAACTGTCATTTTGTTAAGATTTTTGTAATCAATGTACAGTCAGAAAGTTCCATCTTTATTTTTAATAAACGAAACTTATTCTCCCCATGGAGACACATTGGGTCTGAAATACTTCTTATCTATCAACTCTTAAAGTTTCATATTAATTTCATTCAACTATGGAGTACTCATTTAGTAAGTGGATTTAGACACTAGTTTAGATCCTGGTACTAAGTCTATGGTGAAATCTATATCTTGTCTTGGAGGTAATCCTAGAATTTCTTCTGAGAACACATCCTAGAACTCTCTTATTATTGTATCCTTTATTAGAAAATTTCATTCATTTTTTCAACACTTTTATATATGTGCACAACATAGATCTCACAACCTTTCCTTGTGTTTATTTTTAATTGTGAAGTGGAGATTTTTTTCTTACTAACACTCCCTGCGGTATTCCTTTTATTGTTCTACTTTTTTCAAAATCATCTAAATAGTTAAAAGTCTTGTCACAATAGTTTACAATAATTGAGAGTTTTTCCAGCCAATCCATGCCTATGAGAAAATCATAAGATCCTAATGGTAAAAATTTTAGATCAATCTTGGTTTCCATTCCATCCATATTTAATGTACAATCTTTTTCCATTTCAATAACGTTTCTTTTTGTTCTTGTAGCTAATTCAACTAGCCAAGATTTCTTATGTTTAATTTTTTCTAGTTTACAACTTTCTACCAATGTAGGTGACATATAACTTAAAATTTCACCAGGATCTATTATTATAGATACAAGTTTTTGATTTAGCATACCTTGTATCTCTAACATGGAATATTGATCATCAATGTGTCCATTTTCTAGGGAAACATTGATGTTCTGAATAATTTGAGCAATGCCATTTACTGTTGTTACTTCCTAAATATTATGTACTTTCTGATTTATATTTTTATTTAAAGGGTAATCTCAGAATAACTGAGGTTCTTTGAAACCCTAGCACTGAAGAGGAGACCTAACTGTCTCCCTGACTTTTTTGTTCACCAAATTTGTAGGTTTATTCTTGTTCTGAACTAATACACTTTGTTATCCGACATATTTGTTTCTTCTAATTGGTGCACTGTGTGATGGTATTCGATGATGATTAAATGTTTTCTTCTTAGGATCAAACTTGTCCTTATTCTTATTCTGCCATGTCTTTTGTATTTTCAGATCTCCATTTAAATTGATTAAAGCATAGTTTAGCATGTCTTATTACTTCATCCATTGTATTTGGATTAAGAAATTCAATTTTGTCTTTGTATGCTTGAGGAAAACAACTCATGAACCTATCAAACTTTTTCTTTTCCTCTCTAAGGTAAGGTACATATATCATCAAATTCAAAAATTTAGTGACAAAGTATTCAATAGACGTCTGTCCTAATTTAAGAGCATGGAACTCATTATCATTTTCATCATAGTATCATTCCGTTAAATATTTTTGTTTAAAATATTTCTTGAATATTTTCTAGTTCAAATCGCTACTCCTAATTTTGTTAACTGTTTTTGTCTCCTTCCACCAAATGTCAACTTTTCCATTCAGTTGATACACAACTAATCTAGCCCTCAAATTTCATGGGTAATTGTAGATTTGGAAGTATTTACTCTTGTTTAGAAGCCAAGATTCTTCTCCCTCCTTAGACTCGCCATCAAATTTGGGTGGTATGATTTTATTAAACTCTCTAAGTAATTCTTCTTCATGACATTTCATTTTCTTAGTTTTAGGTACAATTTTCTACAAAGTTCTACTATCAAAGTTATTCTCACTACTTGAAATATCCCAAATCCCTTAGGTCTGGACATTTACTGTTGCGTTGGTGATCTTATGATACTCTGGGGATTTCTGGATGCATTTTAAAATGTTTCTAACTATGATTTGGTGTTATTTATATGTTTGCATCATGCATGCAATTGTTTTGGAACTAGGAACAACTCAATATCTTGCATTAACTGAAATAAAAGGAATTACATCATAGCATGAATAAACTAAAGACAACAACCTTATCTAGATCGAAAATGTATGATATTAGTTGGAATACAATGAAAAAAAAATTCAAAAATACCTTTATCAAAGAGGAATGACTGGATCTATGATCAACAATGTGGATCCACTACATGCATGGGTGTATCTGTTGCATGCAACCAAAAATACCCATGACAAATTTTGTTGAAGACTGAAAAAATCACCCCAGTGGATATACTCATTTGATCATCCTGAAAACTATCCCAGATGTGTCTCCCTACCCTCTAGCACACTTCCCCTTCTTGTTGGCAGGAATACTATGTCTTTGTTGATCTGTCGGAACCCCGGATGGACTTCATAAAAATCTACACGCTTCCTCAACTCAACGACACAATTTTGGAGATTTATTTGGTGGAATGTTTTGATAATTGTCCCAATGGAAGATTCTTGGACACCTATCCAATGGTTTATAGGGACCTAAGCTTCTATGTCTTGGTTGGGCCTAGTGACCCCTTTATGCTAAATCTCTACCTCAAAACCTCACGTTGTCACTAGATAAGTGTGCACTTGATTGTGTTGCCTCTATCTATTGTTGTATATTCAAGATTAATATAAATGAAGAAATTGGATGGTACTTACTATGGCTAGGGAGTGTCTCTCAACACCGAAACCTTTCACGGGTGGTGGTTTCCTCTAGAAATCCACAAAACAATAGAAGGTCTAATTCGTTCTCTCTGGAACGTGTTTCTAATTCTCAAATCATCAATAATGAGAAATTAGGTCAAATTTCTTCCCTTTATACCTCTTCTCGTCTAATTATTCATTCACTTACTTAATTAAATGATTTTTTTTCCTAAGTTATGATTTAATCTTCACTTAAGTCATTCAACCCCCTTTTTGTTCTAATTAGACATTCACTTTATCACTTAAGTGACTTTTTCCTTAAGTTTCACCTCGATAATCAATTAAGTCACTTAAACACCCTTTTTCCTCCTTAATGTCACTTTCAGGTTATACTTTGGAGAAATGACATTAATTAGAGGTGGTATTCCCATTTTATCTCAACTATAGTCTGCGAGAACATATAGACTACTAAGTCTCTCTCTGTAGAGATCATCATTGGGAATGGGACATTACAGTCCTCCCTTCTCGAGATTGCCTGTCCTCAAACAAAATCAAAGGGAGGTGTTTTAGTATCTTCTCTCCCTCCCATGTAACATCCTCCATTGGAAGTCCCTTCCATATGACAAGGCACTCCCTAATAACTCAACTCCTCAACCTGCACTCTTTGTTCTCCAAAACCTCCTCTAGCACCAACTCCAACTGAACCTCCTCGTCCAATGGTGATAACTCCTTTGAAGTGGTAATATATTGTCCCACTACCTTCTTGAGGAAAGAAACGTGGAACACATTGTGAATTTTACTATCCTCCGGTAGCTCTAACTCATATGCCACATTGTCAATCCTCTAGGTGATCCTGTAAGTCCCATATAAGTAGGGTTTCAGTTTTTCTTCCCCAGTCTTATTCATGGAAGATTGTTTGTATGGTTGAAGTCTCAAAAATACCAAATCCCCCACCTCAAAAATGTGCTCTATGCTATGTCTATCTGCATATATATTGTGTTGGTTTTGTGCTACCTGTATATTTTCCTTCATTGTTTTGAGAATTTTATGGCTCTCCTCTATCCAATCCTTGGTTCACGGAGCTCTATTGTCCCCAAATACCATCTCCATGAATGATGGTGCATCCTATCCATACAAGGTTCTAAAAGGTGTTATCCTGATGGACATGTGATATGCCATGTTATAGAAGTACTCCCCCATATGAAGCCACTTTACCCATGTGCATTATTGTCCCCATACACAGTTCCTCAAGTACCCTTCCAACGATTTATTAACAATCTACTTATGTCTGTTAATATGTGGATGGTACTCATACTTGTAGCCAACTTTGTGCCCACTAGCTTGAAAAAATCCTGCCACAATGTGTTGATGAAGCATTCATCTCTATCACTGACTATCTATTGGGGAAACCCATGTAGTCTAAAGATCTCTCTGAAGAATAAATCTGCCACTTGGGTGGCCTTACAATCAGTAGGTATGTAAAATAAGTGTGCAAACTTGGTAAATATATCGACTACCACAAAAAAATAGTCTCTACCTTGCACCCTAGGTAGTCCTATGATGAAGTCCATGGAAATTGTCTCCCATTTCTTCTCTGGAATGGGCAGAGGCTGAAGTAACCATGTCAGGTGTGTCTTCTTGGATTTTTTATACTGACAAGTCGCACACTCTCAAATGTGTCTGAGTACATAATCCTTGAGACCCTTCCATGAGAATCTCTCCCTGATCTTCCTATAACATAATCCTTGAGACCCTTCCATGAGAATCTCTCCCTGATCTTCCTATATGACTTGAAGTACCATTGATGTCCTTATAAGGGTGAATCGTGACAAGCCTTCAAAATAGTTTCTTTCAATGATGATTCTAGAACTAATTAGATTTGGTGCTTGTAGAAAATGACATCATCCACAACCTATCCATCCATTACTTAAAATTAAAATTTGTTCTTGGAATACTCTACCAACAAATATGCCATCCAATATGTAGATATGTCCAACATCGAAAAACTCTATGGCCTCATCGATAAGGAATCGACTATGATATTCCTTTTTCCTTTAACATACTCAATGTCAAGTTCAAAGTATTGTACCTTCGAAACCCATTTATGATGCCTCTCATTGAGGTATTTTTGATCCAAGAAATACTTCAAGCTATTGTGGTTGGTTCTCACCATGAATTTACTTCCAAGTAAGTATTGTCTGAATTTCTTCAGGGCATGCATGATAGCCAGAATTTATTTTTCATAGATGGAGTAGAGTTTCTCTAACTCACTGAGATTCCTATTCTCAAAGACTATGGGGTGACCTCCCTGCATCAATATTTCTCCAATCCCCACTCCTAATGCATCACACTCCAATACAAAGGGATTTGAAAAATGGGGAAGTGCTAGAACTGGGCATATGATCATGACCTCCTTCATCTTCTCAAAATTGCATTGTGATGCCTATGTCAAATGGAACACCCATTTCTTCATCATATTGATGAGTGGTGCTCCCAACTGTGAGAACCCCTTCACACTACTAAATTTGAACGTTTTTGCGATGAAGTTTCGTTGGAATAGGGTTGTTGTTGCGACCAAGATGATTTTTTGATGAAGTTTCGTTGGAATAGGGTTGTTGTTGCGACCAAGATGATTTTTTTTTCGTCAGAATCAATTCATCGGTCTAGCGACCACACATAGATCTTCGTTGGTCTAGTGACCAGGAAAAGAAGCCTATTCACAATAGGTAAAAGTTACCATTCGTCAATCCATCGACCAAGATTAGTCGGTCTAGCGACCAACTTTAGTCGCATGCCTTGCTAGAATCTCTAAGGAAAACATAACCTTGGTCACTCTAGCAACCATAATTAGTTAGTCTAGTGATGAATGTTAGTCATTCTAATGACTAATATTAGTCACAAGAGCGACCAAGACAACCTTGGAAAACTTAGTCAATAAACTAGGGTTAGTCGGTAGAACGACGAAGATTAGTCACTAGACCGAACAACCCTGAAGCTAAAAAGGTCAAACGAAGGAAAAACAAGATATACTTAGCGACCAAATGGCTATACAAGAGACAAACCTGTTCATCACTAGAGAGATGAATGTTTGGGTTTTTTTAAAAGAAAAATATGCCATTCACACAGGAATAAGCCCAGACTAGCAAGCTACAGAAGCATACTTTCATTATGTACTTGGGAGTTGGCACTGGAGTCAACCC
>CBVK0100005456.1:0-15437 GCA_900067695.1 Picea abies | reverse complement strand
ACTAAAGAAGCAAATGGGTTGTCGCTTGGTTTGATGTGTCCCATCACCAAAAATTCCTTGATTGTCTTCTCTATTGCATCCTTGAACCTCCTATGACAATAGGGGGGGTGATCATAAATTTGGCCCCCTCCTCCAACTCAATGGTGTGATCAATCCCCCTGTTAGGTGGTCTCTCTAGTGGAATTGCCTCAAAGACCTGTTGATGTTGTCCCAATAAATTCTTGATCTCTGTATGGTATTTTTTTCGACCTTCCGAATCCTTATGAGTAGTGATCAAGCATTCTGCAGCATATGCTACCTCCCCATGTCTAAATATTCTCTCCATCATCTTGGCTGAAACTGTCCTAGGTGCTCCCGTCGACATACCTCTTAGAACAACCTTCTTCCCATCCTGATCTCTGAATCCCATTTCCAAGGTTTGGTAGTTGGTAGTAATTTTTCCCAAGGTAATCATCCACTAAAATCCTAACACCACATCCATGTCCGATAGGTCAACCACATAAAAAGTGTCTCTCACTGTGTAGTTGCCTAACTTCATCTCTAAGTATGGAACTCTGTCTAGACATTCCACTGTGTGGCCATCTTCTACTGCAATATCAAACCCCTCAAACTCCTCTGTCTGAAGTGGTCGTCTCGATACTAGTGAAGCGTCGATGAAGTTGTGGGTGGCCCCACCATCTATCAGGGTGATTGGTCATTGCCCCTAAATACTGATACGGAGGGTATCATGCATAGGAACACCAGAAAGGGTCGCTAGGAAACCTCCCTTTGCTGGTTTCCTCCTATTAGCATGTTCTGGTGATTGTGGGACTACTGGAGGATGGGCTCCTACCAGTGTTGGTGGTCTACAAGGAGGTTTCTCCTCTGCTGGTGTTGACTCCTCCTTTGAGATAGTGGAACCATTGTCCTGCTCCTCCTCCACACTGTCCACGTTGTCTACTATTACCTCAATATAATGAATCTCTCCTTTTCCCATGCACCTGTGGCCTGGGACCAAAGGATCTCTACAATTGAAGCAAAGCTTCTTCCTCATAAGCTCTCACCTGGTTTCATCATCCAAATTCTCCTTACCCTTCCATTCTGTCTAGAATGGCTTCCTATCTTGATCCCTCTAGGGCACAAATGGTTTGGAGAAAGTTTTAGTCTTCAGCACTGAGTCTACTAGATCTTGAGTGTGAAGGATAGCATCCTACAAAGTGGGAGGCCTGTATGCCTTCACCCATCCTCTCAAAATCTCTATGAGTCCTTATGTGAATATCATGATCATCCTAGGCTCTGATATATCTATCACTACCATGGGTACCCACTGAAACTCTGTGATAAATGCCTCTACCATGCCAGTTTATCTCAACTGGGCTAGATCCCTGAAGTGTATCTCAGGATCCTTTCTGTCAAACTTATCCATGAGCCTATCTGTAAACTCCCTATAGGAGGTGATGCGACTATGACCCAATGTCACCAGTCCATGATACCACCACTTGTGTGCCTCACCCTCCAAATGTAAGGTCGTGAAACTAATGGCCTCTGTCTCGGTCATCTGGTTGAGATTGTAATATGTGTCTAGCTTCTGTACCCAAGCTCTGGTGGTGTATTTGGATAATCCATCGAAAGAAGGGATGGTGAGTTTCCCAAATTTTCGAATGAAATTGAGGTTATGCCCCTATTGTTGTTGTGGTCCTCCCCTCTGCGGCTCTCTGGGGCGGTTCTTGAGTCTTAGTCCATAGTACTCGACTAAGGTCATGTCCTGATGGAAGTCACGACCCAATGCTGCATACTCCCTTTTATACTATGCAATGTCGTCGGCATGAGTGGGTGGCCTCTGTGCTATTGGTGGCGGTGCTGCTACCGGGGGTGCCCTCTGGAAACTGGGAAACTAGGGTATAGGAATCCTACTCACAGAGGTGTATGTGTGAGAGGGTTACTGGGGTCTACTGCCTACTCTCGAGTTCCCCCGTGTTGCATGCAGGAATTGTGTATCTGTGGTGCCCATTCTAGCCAATCTATCAACCACCTATGCCAAGGACTGAGACATAGTCTGTTGACTAACTAACATACCATTGATAACTTGCATGAAAGCTACCTATGGATCTATGTGGGCCTTGCCACAACCCTATGGTCACTCATATATGTCTCCTAGTATCCTCTCTACCTCGCGCTCAACCTCATGCTCTGCCCTTCTCTATGCTTCTCTGTGTGGCTCTTCCTCTTCCTATGAGCTAGGAGGAAAAGGGGGAAAATCAAGCCTATTCCTTCTTTCCTGATGCCTGTTGTAAGTGAAATATTCATCACCTACGTGTTCACGACCCTCTAGATCTTATGTTGCACTCATTGTCTTTAGTCACAGGCTAGCAGGAACCTGGCTCTGATACCACTATAATGTTCCTGACTTGGCTAGTCTAGGAAATGCTGCTAATGTGTGTGTAGGATCAAAGGTTTACAACATATAAATGATCATACAAATAATAAACATGACAAAGGACTAAAAATTTGGTATTATGATATCTCTGTGGATTACAAAATGGTTGAATGTGGCTGAATAAACTGACAATACTTGACTAGATCAACAGACAAAGGATCTTAGTCGGAATACAAATAAGCAACTGCAGATGAATAAAATAACAACACTCGGCTAGATCAAAAGACAAAAGGATCTTAGCCAGAATAAAAATAAGTAACTAAAAGATAATACCCAGAATATGGGTGCACTTTGGAATCAATGAAGAATGATGGAAGACCTAGATGATCTTCCCAGTGACTAGGGTGTGTCTTTCAACACTGAAATCAACCAACTGGTGTCTTCCTCCTGGAATACACTGAACTAACTCTCTTGAGATGTGCCTCTTCTCCTTAATGAAAAGTCATAATCTACATAATAATGTATTAGGTCGCTGACCCTTCCTTTATAGCTTTCCAAAACCCTAAATCATGTTGAAACCCTAATTCACTGTTGACTTCCAAAACCCTAAATCATGCTGAAACCCTAATTCACTGTTGACTGCCAAAACCCTAAATCACTGCTAAAACTCTAATTCATTGTTGACTTCTATTTCTATCTCATAATGACTTAAAAGCACTTTAAACCCTTTTTAGTTCAATGTCACTTTCCGAATATAACACCTATGACTGGAGTGACCTCTAGTAACCCTGTTTACCTCTCTTTGGCCTTGGCTATAGTCTAATGAGGTAGTTTAGACAATTAAGCCTCCTCTCTGGAGATCCTATTGGAAGGGGACATTACAAAGGATTTCAGTCATCAGTGGCAGGCTCTCTTGCCATCGACAATTGGGAATACATCAATGTCTCATGATCGATGGATTCTTCAAGTGTTCGACACTGACTCCTCTATTCACACTTTTAAGAATGAAGTCGTTACCTTGATACCTACTTTCATTATCGATAGGATGTCTTGCATTTTTTAACGGTATACATCAATGACCGGTAATCAAACGATGTCACATTGTGTTCTACCTCAACTCCTTTATTCACATGATGTAGACTTGCACATTTAGCAAATTGTGTAGAAGACTTGAAGACATCACTATGTGGCTGCAACATTCCTGAGTTGTTTCTTCCTTTTCATTGGACCAATACCTATATGAATTCAGTGATCATGGGAGATCAAATTGTACTCCATGGTATACATATATCTTCAGATTGGTTTTGAGACCGGTTCTACTGGGCCTTGTTCATGACTATGAAATCTATTGGAATGTAACCACATTTGTATTTTCCTATTCATGGCCACAAAAACTTATTTGGTATATTTTCACATGGATTTGCAATGTAATTTTTGACAGCCATGTATGCAAATTCAATGCAGAATGTAATGAGAAATTGAGTTTGTCCAACTGGTTCTCTACCACTCCACTTTTGGGTTGTTTAAAATGTATTTCATCCATCACAGATTCTCCCTATGCAATCTTGTAGAGAGGGCCTTATTCCATTTCCCTATGCAGAATTGTCTTCCCTGTTACTAAAGTCCAGAGATAAAAATATAAAATTTTCCACTTTATGCATCTTGCACCATATACAACAACCATATACGCAGGTTGCTCCACTACAGCCCACGTACATCAGGATTTGTTTCAGAAAATCAAAATTAAATGTCGAGTTTCCATGTCACGATAGGAGATATCTGATCCTTGGCCTTCCATATACTAGAAACATTCTGACTCATCCCTTCAGTTGCATTTTGAAGGCTATAAAGAAGCCAATTCTGAGTTGTAGAAAAGGAGAAAGAATTCAACTTTGAGAGAAAAGTTACTCTGGAGAAATTATTTACTTCATATTGAGTCTACATCCCTTTGTCCTTTAAGTCTAAACATTGTGTTCAGCCCCCAATATCTTCCCTTATTGATGGAGAACCTCATTGTCTCCATTATATGAGCTTGCCTTTGGTGGAGGATTGAAGTGGTGGAGGCCTAGTTGGAAGGAACTCGGTTTTTTTGTTCTAAACTGTGCCAACACGGAAGTCTATATTCTTTTCACTTTTGTTGATCATTTATTAATAGAAATACTCCTTTCCCATCCAATTGATATCTTGCAAATATATGAATTATTATCCATGCGCATATTTGTTATCTATATTGATGGATTATTCTATCTAATCTACTAATCTTTTATATTTCCATCATATTATTGTTTTTTCTTGTTTGTGTTGGACAACTGAGAGGGGGGGGGTGAATCAATTGTTACAGTGCTTAAACAATTATTCTTACTTTAAATTCTTTACAAATCACTTAATGACAATCACAATAATGCAAGGAGGTAAGAAATAGAATATACAACATCAATCACACATATGAAATATATAGAGACATATATTTCCTGAGGAAACCCATAAAGGGAAAAACCTCTTCTTCTTGATATGATAAGTAATCTTTATTTTCTATACATTATCATTCTTATGAGAACCAACTTATTGTGAAGCTACCACTTCTATTTTGCAAGCTACAACTCGCTGAGAGCACCAAATCTATGGTTCCTCTAGCACCCACTAGAAGGAAGCACCAACTCCCTAATAGTTTTGGCACCAACTGGATGGAAGCACCAACTCCCAGTCACACAAGCACCGACTTGTATAACAGAGAACAATAGTTCTCCCTTGCACCACCCTACCACCTTGGTTTTTTGGCTGCAACCAGATGGAAGATACAGCTCCCTATGTTCAAGAACCCACTTGAAACTCTGAGGATACCAATCCTCCCTAGCAGCTCCCTACCACCCTGAAATATAAATATTTTTCTTTTACAACTTTATCACAGTGATACAACATTTATCCATGCATTACTAGTATTATCACTATTCTGCTATGTTGCTTTACTCTCCTACATCAGCGTCTCTCTTCTTGCATGAATCACCCTCAACCACAGCCATCATCTCTTCTATGTTATGCATTTTTATATTCTATGTGCACCAACTGCATACACCATGCGCTATACCACTGCATACTCCTTTATGCCTCATTGTTCTATAACAATTTCCCACATCGAGTCATCTCCTGATCATCATGGCAACTCTTCATCCTCTCTGGTGGTTAGCTCCATGCATTCATCATCATTGGTCATTATGCTAAGATTCTCTTCCTTCTCTGGTAGTGTGACTCTTTGTCTTCTCTATCATAGTCAAGATTTATCTGATCTGTTGTAGTTACAGACTTTGACACTTTTCCATCTATCAATTGTCTCTCTAATCAGTTTTCATTCCACTGGTTGTTACCTTGAGGCTCTTCATCTCCTCTGGCAATCACCCTGTAGCTCCTGGAGTTCTCTAGCCAATTTCATCACTACGTTCTGTCAATTATAGCCAGTCAATTATGGCTTCTTCACATTCTAGCCTCGTCCTTCACATGACCACCAGCAGTGACCAAACACCTATTCAAAAATCATTTCATGATTTCACATATAGGGTGATCGACTGTGAGTCACCACGATTTTCCAAACTTGTGATATCTAAAATGGAGCTTAGCAATGCTAGCTCCTTCCTCTATTCTCACTCTATGTGAATGTTGGTTGTGACCGCTCGATAATCAAAAAGGGTGCATCACGATCTCAACGATCTTCGATATGGAGCCCAGCGACGTGCTAGCTCCTCCCTTAATCCTTCGACGATGTGACCTCCAACTGTGACCAAGGGCCAAGAAAAAGGGTGCTTCACAATTTCGTGTATCGCAAACTCTTGCTATAAGTTACCTCGATTCTCCCAACTCCCGATATCTCATACTTGCTCTAGATAAAGGACCCATATCCTCGGTGATCCGATGGCTTAGATCATTTCATGACCTCACATATCATGAGTTCCTACAACTCTCATCTTTGACTGCTCCAACTCATGAGTCTGCGAAATGCTGATCTCTCTCCACCTATCCTCTGGATCCAATGAACCAGATCATTTCATGACTTCGCATATCGCGAGCTCCTACAAAACTTACCTTTGACTTATCCAATTTTTGAGTCAGCAAAATTCCAATCGCTCTCCATGTGTCCTCTAGCTCCAATAGCTAGGATCATTTCACGACCTTGCATATCGCGAGTTCCCACAACACTCACCTTTGACTTCTCTAGTTTGTGAGTCATCAAAATGCCAATCGCTCGCAACATGTCCTTTGGCTCCAATGGTGAGGATTCTTTCACAGCTTTGGAGTGTTGACTAACTCCTGGGATTATCCTCCTTGCAGCTCCACTAGATATAATCGTTGCTATACCTTCGCACTCCAATCCGACGGATGAGGTCTAATCTCCTCCTCTACATGCTCCTCCTATCTGGATTCTAATCTAACATCCATTGTCACTCCTCCTCCTGAGCTTATGCATCCTTCTGACTTGGAAGAATTTCTAAGTGTCAAAGGCCTTGACCTTTGATCCTTCTGTGAGCCTTGATGTATGGGATCTCATCTGCGTTTCTGAGAACGCTATCTCTCCTGAGATTTTGGCAATGGAATTAACCTCGATCATGGTGCACACTTGCGCTCTGTGTGCAACTCTGTGTTATTCCTCTTGAGCTTCTTGAGATTTCTCTTCTATGTCTTCACTATTATTCTTTCCATGCACACTCTACCTATAAACATGCCAACATCATTGTTGTTCTTTCCATCAATGACAAGTACACTTTGCCTATAAACATGCCAACAATATTCCCCTTTGGCATTGATGGAAACCTTGAACATGTGCACTATTCTGCTTAGACTTCCAACTATAGCATCCAAACCTTTTCTCCCCCTTTGACATCAATGTCAAAGAAAACATGCTCCCCCTGAATTGTTGTAGTACTTTTTAGAGGTATCAGGTATTCAACCAACACATAATCCCCCTGACAGGATGGACTCTCTTAGGTTGATAGTGGGGTGACGCCCAACTTCTGACATAGATACTCAAATTGAGCTTGTGTAAGCGGTTTAGTGAAGATATCCACAATCTAATCTTTGGATGGAATATAATGCAAAGAAACCATAGAGTTGGTTACTTGTTCCCTCAAGAAGTGATACTTGATGGGTATATGCTTGTTCTTGGAGTGAAAGACAGGATTCTTTGACACACTAATTGCACTGGTATTATCACAATGAATTGGGATCAGTGCACTATATTTTACCGCCAAGTGTGTAAGTGTCTGAAACATCCACAATACTTGGGTACAACAAGTGGAAGCTGCAATGTATTCATCTTTTGTAGTCGATAAGGAAATAGAACCTTTCTTCTTGCTCAACCATTTTACTAGGAAATCTCCTAAGAAGAATGCACCTCCACTTTTTCTTTTCCTTTCATCCACGCAGTTAGCCCAATCAGCATCTGAATAGACCGATAGTTGAAAATTCGGATTCCTAGGATACCATAGGCCATAGTCCATTGTTGCTTTTAAGTATCTGAATATTCTTTTGATAGCTAACAAATGACTCTGTTTAGGTGTGGCCTAATACCTTCCCACCATTCCAACATCATGCATTATGTCTGGATGGGATGTTGTGATGTACAATAGGTTTCCTATCATAGACCTATATGCACCCTAGTCAACATCAAGTGAATCATCATCCTTGCTTAACTTACATCCAGTGACCATAGGTGTGCTCATAGGTTTAGAATCTTCCATTTGAAACCTTTTCAACATTTCTCTTAGATACTTTTCTTGAGAAAGAAATATTCCTTCATACCTCTGAGTAATTTGTAGGCCAAGAAAAAATGGCAGTTCCCCTATCGTAGACATTTCAAAATCAGACTGCATGGCAGAAGAAAACCATTTTACCAATGAAGCATTATTACTACCGAAGATGATGTCATCTACGCAGACCAACACAATGAGCAAACCATTACCCTTTGTTTTGATATATATATTGATGTCAATTGTTCCTTTGTTGAACCATTTGTCTTGTAGGTACGTATCTAGTCTGTGATACCAGTCATGAGGAGCTTGTTTCAACCCATATAACTCTTTCTTCAGCTTGCAGACAAAGTCAGGGTTATCTGACAGTTGGAAACCCTCTGGTTGTTCCATATAGACTTCTTCTCTTAGATATCCATTTAGAAAAGTTGACTTGACATCCATTTGATAGACTTTAAACTTCTTATGAAAAACATAGGCAAGAAACATTCTAATAGCTTCTAATCTTGCTACAGGCACAAATGTTTCATCAAAGTCCAATCCTTCTATTTGAGCATATCCTTTGCAGACCAATATAGGCTTATTTATTACAATATTTCCTTGCTCATTCATCTTATTTTTGTAGACCCATTTGGATCCTATTACATTTTTATCTTTTGGCCTAGGAACGAGTTCCCAAGTGTCATTATTTTCAATCTAATCCAGTTCCTCATTCATTGATTTTAACCAATTTACGTCTTTACTAGCCTCATTGAAGTTCTTGGGTTCCACCATGGATATGAAGGCTATATGTGATTGCTCAGTGTTTTTGATTATCCTTCTCCTGGTTTATACACCTTTGTGATTTTCACCAATTATCTAACTTGCAGGATGATTCTTTTGAGTAATTCTAGAGGAAGAATTGGATGTTGTCTACTGATTTGAGTCTGCCTGAGTATTTTCATCTTTATTTGACTCAGAGTCTTATTGTTCTAATTCTTGGACCTGTTCAACTTCAACTTCATCTATATCCTTTGTTGTTGATTCAATATTGTTCACCTCTCTTACTAGGATTCCTTCATCAAATTTTATGTCAATACAGTCAACCAATTTATGTAGCCTCTTATTATAGCATTTGTATCCTTTACTGTTTGTAGCATACCCTAAGAATATACCTTCATCAGCCCTGTCATAATAGTTTCCAAGGTTCTTGTTATTATTATTTATGTAACACCTACTCCCAAAGACTTTGAAGTGTTTGATTGAAGCAGGTATCCCATACCATAGTTCATAAGGTGTCTTGTCACTGTGTGGTCTGAGGTGGGCTTTGTTAAGAACATGGAATGTTGTGTGTATTGCTTCTACCCAGTAGGTTTGACCAATGTTCTTCTCATTCATCATTGACCTAGCCATTTGCTGCACTGTTCTGTTTTTCCTCTCAACTACTCCATTTTGTTGTGGAGTTCCTGGGATTGTGTATTCTCTCTTGATCCCATTTTTATCATAGAATTCCTTAAAATCACTTGACATAAATTCTCCTCCTCTCTATGATCTTACTTCCTTTAACCTCTTACCTGTTTGATTCTCAATTAAAGCCTTAAATATTTTAAATTTCTCATATGCTTCAGCTTTTTCTTTGAGAAAAGAAACACAAGTAAGTCTATGGTAATCGTCAATGATCAGCATAAAGTAGTTTTCCTTCCCTGTGCCTTCCTATCTTGATGGTCCACATAAATCCATATGAATTAATTGGAGTGGTTTCTCTGTTGAAGTAGAGCTCTTGGATTTAAACTGAGTCCTGGTTAGCTTTCCTACTTGGCAGGGTTTACACACAGAATCTTGTGGCTTTGATATTCTTGGAAGATATTTTACTGCCTCAATATTTTTGAGCTTGATTAAGTGATCAAATTTTATATCTCCAAGTCTCCTATGCCATAACTAGCTTTCATCACATTTTCTTAGAATGCACTCTTCTCTATCTTCTTTCAACACATATACATTATTATTTTTCCTTATACCTTTAGCCACCACTTGTCTTGAGTTTACAGACTTTATCCTGCAATCCTTGGAAGTGAACACCACTTCACATCCTTTGTCACAAATTTGACTTACACTAAGCAAATTATGTTTCAACCCATCTACAAGAAGAACATATTAGGATTTTCCTTTACCATTACTCAAACTCACCATCATGTTACCCTTGATTTTACCTAGAGCATCATTTCCAAAGGTTACATTTCCTAATTTTATTTCACTTAGAGACAGAAACTTAATTTAGTCTCCTTTAATATGTTTGGAGCACCCACTGTCAATATACCAGGAGTTCTTTGTCTTTGAGCTGACAACACTAATCCACACTTGTCATTTTCTTTCTTCTTCCAAGCCTTGATGTTTTTAGCAGAGGGAGTCAGATCTTCTTCATAGTTCCGTAAGTGAAAGTTTGCAGCTTTATGTCCATATTTATGGCAGGTGTAACATTCTGGTTCATTGAATAAGGGATCATAATGGTTTTTATGCTTAACTTGTGTCCTTTTCCTAGCCATCACATGATTTGCAGTTTGTGATTGTTTGTTACTTGGCTATCTCATTCTTTGTTGCGATAGATATCTAATCCTCGGGTGTTTTGATTGCTCATATATAAATCTTAAAGAACAGTTTATATCTTTGTGACCAAAGTTAGAACAAAAAAAACAATATCCATAGAAAAATCCTTTGTACCTAGAAAATGGTTGTCTTCTTTGAGCAGGTTGATTTCTTTGTTCTACAAATTTAGTTCAGGCACTTTTTATTTCACTCTTCCCTGGCAGCTGATTAGTTCACCTTCCATATAAACCACGGCTTCTTCAACATTAATATCACTTCCTATGTTTTGATTAACATAATCCTCTTTGGCCATAAGCACAAAGGCATTAACCTTATCTTCACCATCAGGATCACTATCTGTGTCTCCTGAAGAATCATCATTGTTTACACATAAACGTTTCTTTTTATCAAATCTCTTAGATTTATACTTCTCTTCACATTCTAAGTTCTGGTCCTTCTTCTTGTATGCACACTTAGATGCAAAGTGACCTATCCTTCCACAATTAAAATATTTGAAGGGAAACTTGCCTTGGTACTTGCATGATCCTTTCTTTAGTCTTCTCACAAATTTTGCTTCAATTTCATCAGGCTCAGAATCCTCATTCTTATCTTCTTCAAATGATGCTTCTCTGGAGGTGGGTTTATATTTAACTATATTCATTTCATATGCAGTCAACGTTCCTAGAAGTTGATCAAAAGCCAAATATTTTAGATCATTAAGTTCTTCTATAGCAGAGACCTTCGGGTTGAACCTATCTGACAGAGATCTCAAAATTTTATGAACTAAATAGGGTTCCTCATTTTTTTCACCAAGTGCTTTCATTGCATTTACTAGGTCTTCAACTCTCAGAAAGTACTTCCCAACAATTTCATCCTCTTTCATATTTAGTTGTTCAAACTGTACTCTGTAGGTTTGAAGCTTGGCATCCTTTACCTTCTCATTACCTTCATAACTACTAATGAGTTTGTCCCACATTTCTTTGGCAGTTTCTAAGTGCATAACTTTTATGAATTCTGCTTCTGCTAGCCCACTTAGAATAGCATTCATAGCCTTAATGTTGAAAATGGATTCTAGTTTGTCACTCTTATTAGCTAGTATAACTGGCTTTACATAACCAGTCTCTACCACATCCCAGACATCTACACCTAAAGCCATTATGTAGGTTCTCATCCTAACTTTCCAGAAGGCAAATTTTCTTCCATTGAACATAGGGGCCTTGTTGGTTGAAGTTCCTTCACGGATAGTCATGTTTAAGCTCTAGGATCTACCCTTAGATAAAAGGGGCTATATCTGATACCAATTGTTGGACAACTGAGAGGGGGGCTTGAATTGGTTTTTACAGTGCTTAAACAATTATGCTTACTTTAAACTCTTTACAAATCACTCAATGACAATCACAATAAGGGAGGGAGGTAAGCAATAAAATATACAACATCAATCCCACATATGAAATATACAGAGATAGATATTTCTGGAGGAAACCCATAAAGGGAAAAGCCTTGTCTTCTTGATATGATAAGTAATATTTATTTTCTCTACATTACCATTTTTATGAGCACCAACTCATTGTGAGACTACCACCTCTGTTCTACAAGCTACAACTTGCCTAGAGCACCAAGTCTCTAGTTTCTCTAGCACCCAATAGAAGGAAGCACCAACTCCCTAAGTGTTCCAGCACCAACTGGATGGAAGCAGCACCAACTGGATGGAAGCACCAACTCCTAGTCACACAGGCACCGACCTGTATAACAGAGAACAATAGTTCTCCCTTACACCATCCTGCCACCCTAGTTTTTCTGGCTGCAACTAGATGGAAGCTACAACTCCCCGTGGTCAAGCAACCACTTGAAACTCTGAGGATACCAATCCTCCCTAGCACCTCCCTACCACCCTAAAATATAAATCTTTTCCTTTTACAACTTTATCACATTGATACAACATTTATCTATGGCTTACCAATCTCATCAATGTTCTTCTATGTTGTTCTGCTCTCCTGCATCAGCGCCTCTCTTCTTGCATGAATCACCCTCAATGGAAGCCATCATCTCTTCTATGTTCTAAATTTTTATATTCTATGTGCACCAAATGCATGCACCATGCACTATACCACTCCATACTCCTTTTTGCCTCACTATTCTGCATCAATTTCCCATGTCGAGTCATCTCCTGATCATCATGGAAACTCTTCATCTTTATTGGTAGTTAGCTCCATGCGTTCATCATCACTGATCGTTATATTGAGATTCTTTGCCTTCTTTGGCAGTGAGACTCTTCGTCTTATCTATCATAGTCGAGCTTTATCCTCTCTGTTACAGTTACAGACTTCGACACTTTTCCATCTGTCAATTTTCTCTCTGATCAGTCTTCATTCCACTGGCAGTTACCTCGAGGCTCTTCAGCTCCTCTGGCGATCACCTTATAGCTTGTCGTGTTCTCTGGCCAATTTCATCATTGCATTTTGGAAATTACAGCCAGTCAATTATGGCTTCTTTGGCTTCTAGCCTCTTCCTTCACGTGACCACCGACAGTGACCAAATGCTTATTCAAAATTCGTTTCATGATTAAGCATATCAGGTGATCGACTGCAAGTCACCACGATTTTACCAACTCACGATATCTAAAATGGAGCTTAGTAGCGCTAGCTCCTTCCTCTATTCTCACTCCATGTGACCATTGGATGTGAATGCTCGCTAATGAAAAAGGATGCATCAAGATCTCCTATATGGAGTACAATGATGTGATAGCTCATCCCTTCATCCTTCGATGATGTGACCTCCAGCTATGACCAAGGGAAAAGCAAAAGGGTGCTTAGATATTTCACGTATTGCGAACTCCTTCTTTGAGTTACCTCGATTATCCCAACTCCTGATATACGATACTTTCTCTAAATCAATGGCTCATATCCTTGATGATCCGATGGCTTGGATCATTTCGCGACTTCGCATATGACGAGTTCCTACAACTCTCATCTTTGACTTCTCCAGCTCGCGATTCATCGAAATGTTGATCTCTCGCTACGTGTCCTCTAGATCCAACGACCCAGATCATTTCATGACTTTGCATATCGCAAGTTCCTACAACACTTACCTTTGAATTCTCCAGTTTTTCAGTCAGAGAAATTCCAATCGCTCGCCACGTGTCCTCTGGATCCAACGGCTAGGATCATTTCATGACCTCGCATATCATCAGTTCCCACAACACTCACCTTTCAATTCTTCAGTTTGTGAGTCAACAAAATTCCAATCGCCTGCCATGTGTCCTCTGGCTCCAACGGTCAGGATTCCTTCGTAGCTTTGGAGTGTCGACTAACTCCTGGGCTTATCCTCCTTGTAGATCCACTGTATCTAATCGTTGCTGGTCCTTTGCACTATGATCCGACTGATGAGGTCTAATATCCTCCTCTGTGCACTCCTCATGTCTGGATTCTAATCTGATAATCATTATCACTCCTCCTCCTGAGCTTATGCATCCTCCTGACTTGGAAGAATTTCTAAGTGTCAAAGGCCTCGACCTTTGATCCTTCTGTGAGCCTTCATGTATGGGATCTCGTCTTCATTTTTTAGAATGTTATCTCTCCTGATATTTTGGAAATGGAATTAACCTCAGCCCTGGCGCACACTTGCGCTATGTGTGCAACTATGAGCTATTCCTCCTAAGCTTCTCGAGCTTGCTCTTCTATGTCTTCATTGTTGTTCTTGCCATGCACACTCTGCCTGTAAACCTGCCAACATCATTGTTGTCCTTGCCATCAATGACAAGCACACTCTGCCTGTAAACATGCCAACAGTTTGTTGAGAACTCGTTGCAGGTATATAGCTTTGGGTCAAAGTTCTCAACAGTGGACATCATTGAACATCTAGACGAGTTAGGCCTATTTCTTATATTTCTTGCACATTGATTTATATAACATGTTGTTGGGATAGAGTTGATTTCTATAGTCATTTATGTCTGTTGTGGTTCACCCTAGCCATAGAGAAATTTTCCTCATAACAAAGTCTTGGGACGGCTGCGTGGCCTCCCATCACTACGTGGCACCCCATCTGGAAGACTATATAATTATTATTCAATAAATAAATAAAAAAGTATTTATCTACTTCTATCTACTAGCAACAATCACATTAATAATATTAATGTGTCTATATATGCCAATAAGCATATATTTAGCACATTAATAAATGTTGTTTTCGTATAATTTATGTGTTAAATGTACGCTTATCAACATATATAGACACGTTAATATTATTAATGTGATTGTTGCTAGTAATCAGTTGACACATTTAAACATATTTTCTAATAATGAAATGTTTATTATTAATTAATCAATATAACTAACATAACTAACATAACATAAGTAGTATATAACATTATATTATAATGTTATATATTAGTTATATTAATTAATAAACAATAAAATTATATGGATATTAATAACATTTCATTATACTACAATGTTATATTATATTAATTAATATAATATATGTATTAATTGATATTAAAAAAGTTTATTCAAAATTTTAAGAATAAATATATATTAAGATTAATGATAATAATTAACATTCATTGTATAATGTTATATATTAGTTATATTAATTAATAAACAATAAAGTTATATGTTATATTAATAACATAACTATTATACTACAATGTTATATTATATTAATTAATATAATATATGTATTAACTTATATTAAAAAAGTTTTTTCAAAATTTTAAAGAATAAATAGATATTAAGATTAAGTGAGATCGGAAGAGCGTCGTGTAGGGAAAGAGTGTAGATCTCGGT
>CBVK0100005455.1:0-15439 GCA_900067695.1 Picea abies | reverse complement strand
CTTCTCAATCCACTTTTCCTTGCTTGGATGTGCGCCCTTTAAGCCTACTCTAAGATAATCAACATCACCCTTGTGTGAAGTCCTCATCCTTCTGTCCAGGATGATATCTTCCTTTAAATCATCCAATTAATCAGGAAAAAACTCATCAACTAAAGGTATTGAAACTTCCTCATCCTGATCCATGATCATGGGAGGCTCAAAAAGTTTCAAGTTATCTACATTTACAACTAAGTAAATCTTCATATAAGGTGGAAGATCTAGATGAAAAGCATTAGTACCACTTTTATCCAAAATAGTGAAGGGTCCATATCGAATGGGCTTGAGTTTCTTGCCTTCACCCTTCAACCTCTCCTTGTTGATGTGAAGCCATACCTTGTCTCCAACCTGTAACTGATGATCAACCATGTGTTTGTCATGACGAGCTTTATATTGTGCTTGACTTTTCTCCAATTGGTCCCTGATTGCTCGGTGTACCTGTTGGATCCTCTGAATGAACTTGTGGACCCTGTCTTCATTTCTTTCTTCATTTGAATCGACATTTCTCCCATACATCAAGTCCAAAGGGATCTTAGGAAAATACCCAAAACATGTCTTGAAAGGTGAACATTGAGTGGAGGAATGTAAGGCTTGATTATAAGCATGTTGTACACAGGGTATCTGTTCATACCATAACTTGGGATGCGTGTTGCAGTAGCCTCGGAGGAAAAGTACCATTGTTCGGTTAACAACCTCTGTCTGTTCGTCAATTTGTGGATGGAAAGCAGTGCTTCTCTTCAACTTGGTGTCCATCATTCTCCACAAGCTTGTCCAAAAATTCCTAAGGAATCGAGTATATCTATTCAAGATAATGGATGTGGGTAACCCAAAGTGAACCCAAACATACCGAAAGATTCATACCATAACTTGGTATGCGTGTTGCAGTAGCCTCGAAGGAAAAGTACCATTGTTCGGTTAACAACCTCTGTCTGTTCGTCGATTTGTGGATGGAAAGCAGTGCTTCTCTTCAACTTGGTGTCCATCATTCTCCACAAGCTTGTCCAAAAATTCCTAAGGAATCGAGTATATCTATTCAAGATAATGGATGTGGGTAACCCAAAGTGAACCCAAACATACCGAAAGAAGAGATTAGCAATCTGCTCAGCAGTGATCTGCTTTTTACATGGCATCAAAATACACATCTTTATGAACCTATCCACTACAACATACAAATAGTCATGACCCCTTTTCGACATTGGTAAACCCCCTACAAAATCCATGGAGATACTTTCCCATGGATGGGATGGAACAGGAAGTGGTGAGTATAGCCCCAATTTTCTATTAGTGGGCTTACAAGTAGAACACATCACAACCCCCTTTACATATTTAGTTACAATTTCTTTCATATCAGGCCAGTAAAAAAACCTCTGCAGATGAGCTTGGAGATATTGTAAGGGATGATGATCTGTATGTATGATTGTTTCCTTCCCTAACAAGTAGTGCTTCCATTTCTTTACACTTTTAACTAATGCATAGAACTCTTTATCATATGTAGGATACTTAACAACAGCTTGGTTAAAAGTTTCAGAGTGGTAACAGATAGGCTTACGATATTGCATCAATACTGCACCCATGGTGTATTCATTGGAATCTGCTTGATCTTGAAAGGTTGTTGAATATTCGGTAGTGCTAATACTGGTGCGGTACTGATATTTTCCTTCAAAGTGTCGAAGGCTTTTTGTTGTTTTCCTCCCCACTGAAAAGTGTTCTTCACACTGGTTAAGGCATGCAAAGGAGTTGAAATAAAAGAGAAGTTTGAAATGAATCTCCTCTAGTACTGGACTGCACCTAAGAAGCTATGTATTTTGGTTACACTTTTGGGCTCATGCCAATTTACAATGACATCAATCTTGGAAGGATCAATTTTCAATTGTCATCCTCCTACAATATGACCTAAGTACACAAGTGCAGTCTTGCCAAATTCACATTTGGACAATTTTACATACAAATTTTCCCTTTGCAAAGTATCCAATACTTTTTTTACATGCCTTACATGTTCATTCCAAGTCCCACTAAATATAATAATGTCGTCTAAATATACAATCACAAAATCATCTAGAAATGGACTGAATACATCATTCATCACATGCATGAAGGTTGTCAGAGCATTACGAAGCCCAAACAACATAACTAACCACTCAAACAATCTTTGTTTGGTTTTAAAGGCAGTTTTCCATGCAGCCTATTCTGCAACCCTGATCTGATGGCATCCACTGTGCAAATCCAACTTAGTGAAATAAACAACATTCTTTAATTGATCAAGTAAATCATCTATACGAGGAAGTGGGTATCGATTTTTCACAAGTGATTTTATTTAAGGATCGGTAATCGACACACATTCACCAAGTTCCATCCTTCTTTGGCACCATCACGATAAGAGAACCACAAGGAGATGAGTTGGGTCTGATGAACCCTTGATCCAATAAGCCTTGTACCTGCGTTTTGATCTTTGTCATATCTACAACTGACATCCTGTACATGCCCACATTAGGAAGAGGAGAATCCTGTTGAAGATGTATTTCATGTTGGATTTCCCTCTTAGGAGGTAATCCATCTGGTTCCTGGAAAATATCATCATACTTAGAAACAATATCAATTAATTCTTTCTTATGAGAAGGATCACATCCTTGGAAAGCGTCGGATGTTCCGACATCATTTTCCCTTACGACCATGAGTACATATCTCTTATTAGTGTTTATGAGTCTCTTCATTTTTCCTGTACTAACAAGTGTGGTGTTTACCCTCATGTTGTGGGCTCTAACAATATATTCCACTCCCCCTTTAGTAAGGTGATATTTGTTCTCATGACGAAAGAAGACTACTTTTCTATCATAAAGATAAGGACTCCCTAGCACTATGCCACATATATCAAGTGATACAACATTCAAATCCACTTCACCAATAAACTTTGAAGCAATAGCAAATCTGACCCTACACTGCTTGGTGACATTAAGTTTTTCTTTATCACATACCCAACCAAGAGGATAAGGCTTTGGATGTGGTTTAGTTTCAAGACCCATTTTTCTGACAAGTGCTTTAGATATCAATTTTACTTGGGAACCTAGATCAAATAATGTATCTATCTTAGTGTGCTTAGATACAACTCTTATGTGAAACAATTCATTCCTCTTTCTTTCATCATCATGTGATTCATTATTGGAATTCGAACTAGCATGAATGGAATCTTTACCTTGTACTCCAACCGCTGTGATCTTTCCTTCATCTCCTAAATCGGAACCAAGATCTTGTTGCACTGTAGCAACAGTCTTTTTCTTTCCCTTTCCACTGAACTATTTTGGTCTCTTCTTTGGATGTAGTTTCCAACAGTGTTCATCATCGTGACCATTCTTCTTGCAATGAGTGCAAGATGGCTTTATAGTGGCAGTCTTTCTGTCCTTCCTTTTAAACTTTTTAAACTGCTTATGTGGGAGATTAGAAGGTTTCTTTATGGGATCTTCTTAAACATGCTTTCCCCTGTTCTCAAAGTGAGTTGCTTGCACACAAACTTCATCAAGACTGGTGGGTTAAACAATACTAAAGTATGATGAATATAACTATGAAGTGTGCCAATATACTTCATTAAAGTTTCATAAGAATCCAAAGGAATGTTTAATGCAAGAGATTTCTTCCTAAATTCTTATTTGAAACTTTGTATTGTTTGAAGTCTACTTTGTCTTAAAGTTTGTCATTCCATCATTTCTTTATGTAAATAACCCAATGGATAAAATTGCTTCCTTATTGTTGATTTAAATTTAGACCATTAGGAAAGAAGATTACCACATTTACTTATGTCCTGAAGCTTTCTCTCCCACCATACGAGAGCGGTGCCTTCCAACCGAAGAGAGGCCAACTTCACTTTAACTTCTTCTTCATCAATCTGTTGAACATGGAAATATACTTCAACCTGTCGGATCCAATTATCTATATTTTTGGGATAGCATCTCCATTAAACATAGGTAAAGAAAAATTTACATCAAGATTTAGTAATGGTTTCTTAAAAAAAAAATTATGGCTAGAATGATGAGAATTCTCAGATGAAGAAGAGTTAGAACTTGATGGTGAAGATGGAGGCTCAGGAGGGTCTCCTCCAACCCCTTGATTCATTGAAGCATTATCATCTGCTTGTGCTTCATTTTTCTTCCCTTTCTTCTTCATCCTCTTCTCATAATCTCCATACATTCACTCGACCATTTCTAACATGCGATAAAAGACCATATGGAATTTTTTCTCCTGTTCATCTCGCTTGTCCTCTTCGGCCATTTTATTCCTTCGGGATGCACGAACAACTTCAGGATTCAAAGTTTTGAGAGTTCCTTCACCATGCTTATGCTTGTCCCTAGTAAGCATTCACACTCAACAATTCAAGTCAAAGATGATTGCTCTGATATCAACATCATCCAGGATCTTTTCATGGAAGTGACTTATTAAATAATTGTATTAAATGAGCATAAAATGAAGTGCACCATAAAGAAGGAATAACTCAATAATTAAGAGACACATGAATCATATATGAACACAAAAACCTTGATAACGGAGTTCATCCCTGGTCTCCGGGTCCTGCTCTCAAATGGGTAGGCCTTTTTATTAACTCAGCAAAAGAATTTGGCAAAATACATAAGTATACCTCATTCTGGAGTTAAGTTATAGAATATTTTCTCAGATCAGAAAACAAACAGTACCACTAAATTCGTGGCATCGAATTATCCAAAAATGTCTCTCTCCATGCCTCAAACTGAGTCTGGCACTTTTAGGCCCTTGAGAAAATTTGTCTCGGTTTAGTCTCGATGTTGATGTCAGCAGTACGGATGTTGACTCATCCATGCTGACTGGGCTAGGTTGACCAAAACTTTGACCATGAATATCTTTTGATCTGTAACTCCATTTGATGATTCATTTACGTCGTTGGAAAGCTTATGATGCACTTTTCGCAATGATGCCAATTTCACTGAGCTTTGAAGACTTTGAATTTTTTCCCTTTCTCTATCTGTTGAGGCCATTCTGAGCTTCCTCTGTTGCTTCTACGAATTCTGAGTTATCCTTAGTCCTTTTTGGATCAATTTTGGATAGGTGTAGACAATGTCATATTTCATTGAACTTGAAGAAATGTATTTTCTTTGCGCCTTTTGGAATTTTGTTGGACCATGTGGTATATAAGCAAGGATTACTAGTGAATCCTACCAAGATTGTTGTGATTTTGGAGTCATGTCCACCTACATCAGTAAGATAGTTAAGAGTAACCCTTGGCAATACCAGATACTATAGGAAGTTCATTAAGGGATATGCACAGATTAAAACACCCATGGAGAAGTTGTTGAAGAAAGAAGCTAAATTCCAATGGAATGAGGATTGCTAGAAAGGTTTGGATGCATTGAAGCAGAAGTTAGTGACTACACCAATCTTGATATTCCCAAATTGGAAGAAGTAATTTCATGTCTATATGGATGCATCATCCATAGCTTTGGGCATCATATTATCTCAGCCATGAGAAGGAGATTTGGACCATCCAATTGCATTTCCAAGTAGGACGATGTCAACAGCAGAAAATAACTACATTACGACATGACAAGAGGGGTTACCAATGGTGTATATGATGCAGAATTTTAGACATTATTTGTTGGGTTCTCATTTCAAGATGTATACAGACCATTATACACTAAGATATTAGTGAACAAGCCAGTGTTAGGGGGGAGAATTTTTAGATGGTTGCTATTGTTCCAAGAGTATGAATTTGAAGTCATCATTAAGCCAGGTAAATTGAATGCAGGAACAAATCACTTATCACACATTCTATCAGGTGAGGATGTAGGGAACCTATATGATAGTTTACCATATGCGCATTTATTTGCAATATGAATGGCAGACGACTTCTTCGCAGACATTGTGCAATTAAGTACAAGAATGGCTCTATCAGACATGACAGTTGCACAAAAGAAACAATTAGTGATTAAGGCATCAGACTATCAGCTAATTGCAGGGACCTTATACAAGTTGTATGCAGATGAGATATTAAGACGATGTGTGTTAGAGCATGAAAGGATAATGATACTATCAGAAGTGCACGAAGGTTTTGCGGGAGGACACTACACAAGTAAAGTGACTGCACAAAATATTTTTTGCACAAGGCTCTGGTGGCCCACACTTCAAAAGGATGCTAAGGAATATTGTCAGGCATGTGATGTTTGTCAAAGGGTTGGAAATCCATCCAGAAGGGATGATATGCCTTTGCATCTACATGTTACACTACATGATTTTGACAAATGGGCGGTAGATTTTGTAGGTATATAGATTTTGTAGGTATTCCGCCAGCCAAGAGATCAAGAGCTAGGTATATAATCAATGTGATAGAGTATTTGACTAGATGGGAAGAAGCAACATTGGTCATAGATTGCAGCACGGAAACTAATACGCAATTTTTGTTTGATAATGTAGTGACAAGATTTGGGTGCCTGCGCATTTTACTAAGTGATCAAGGGACACACTTCTTGAATAAGATGATTGCAACATTGACTAAGGAGTTCCAAATTCACCACCAAAGGAGCATGCTATACCATCCTCAAGCAAATGAGATAGTAGAAGCCTTTAATAATATTTTAGAAAATGCACTAACAAAGATTTGCAATGTAGCGAGATATGGTTGGGACTTAAGGATCCCTGCAATATTATGGGCATATAGGACTACAAGCAAAAATTTGATAGGACATACACCTTTTAGGTTGGTATATGGGAAAGAAGCAGTAATGCCGATGGAATCTATTGTGTCGAGCATGCTCGTTGCAGTGATTACAGATCTTTCGGACTCTTGGGCAGAAGAGGAAAGATTGATACAATTGTTACAACTCGAGGAAGACTGATATGTTGCAGGATTCCATCAGCAAGTCCAAAAGGCAAGAGAAAAAACATGGCATGATAGGCGTATTAAGTAGAAAATATTCCAAGTGGGAGACTTAGTATTTTTATATGATAGTAAGTTTATGCAGCATCTGAGAAAGTTATGAATGCATTAGTTAGGTCCATATGTCATTAAGTATGTGACAGAGGTAGGTGTTGTGCAGTTGGAAACATTGAGTGGAGAAGTCTTGAGAGGAATGGTGAATGGGAGTTGACTGAAACTCTATAGGGATGGCCAACCATCCGCACACTAGTTTGACCTACACAAGAATCTATCTACTATAGTAGAGTATTATGGGAGGAAAAAGAAAAAGAAAGAAAAAGTGGAAAAAGAAAAGGAAAAAAACAAAGGAAAAACGACAAAAAGTAAGCAAGTTTCAGCAAGAGTCAGTACGCTGAAGGAGGGAGTGTTGCACGGATAAAAGAAATTGCATAAAAGAAGTGAATTATGTGCAAAATCACATCATGTTCAGTAAACGAATGGGTAACCCAAAAAAACTGCGCGGATGAGGACAGATAAAGACCGTTAAATGACATTAAAGAGTGGGATGATAGTTCAAAAGCTGTAATGATAGCTTAGCAAATAGACACATCATTATAAATGGAAAAATCCAATGGAGATCATGACACCCTAGCAAATCAAGGCAACAATATAGCGAAGGGATTGGAATTATTGCACCTTTAAAGCAAGTATTGAATGAATAGTACTAAGGGATTAGATCATTAGTACATCCAAGAAGGTAAAGGGACAATTGGTGAAGGGGCACAAAATTTGTCGAGGATCGACAAACATTGGTCATTGTTAGTTGGAGTTGCATGCAAGTAAGAGAGATTTGACATCCGTGTTGCAGAGCCTGAGAAAAACCATAGAGCCGAAGCAATTTTCACTGGTAATCGGATTCCATAGATGGAACCACCAAAGGAAACAATGTTTGCACCAAAGAAAGCTCGAACGAGAGCATAAATAATAGAACCACAGGTTGAGGAGACTCCGAGAGCATCATCATTGGAGAAAAGGTTTACTAGGGACTACATTATGTCGAGGAAGGATGATTCCAAACTAGTGATGTTGAAGAAGGATGCCAAGTATCCATTGATGATGTCCAACATCCCATATGGGGTCATCATTGATGAGGATATGTTAGGTAAGGTGTCACAACTCAAATATGCAGACCATGATATCACAAACACAACGAAGTTCCCTGAACTTGCGTCGAGCGAATACTTGGAACTAAAATAGACTCAGTGAAAAACTAGACTCTACCTATGTCAAAGGTATGGGCCAGATGGTTGGAACAAGCTAGCATAATAAATATGTTTGACATTCCACACTTCGACAAGAGCCAATAGGTTAATGCATGTGTCAAGATGTTGTTAACCTATGTGTATGGTGGTTACTTATGGCTGGACAGGCCAATTTCTATAGACACAAATATCATTGCCTAAATCACATGCTTACCATCATAGGGGGAAGATCCCACCTTGTTGTTTGCAGAAAAAAAGAATGAAAAGACTCTATCAGAGTCCATGAAGGATAAATTTCACACGATAGGAGGGGTGTGCAAGTTGTACATACCAAGTATTTGTGATCCAACAATAAGAATTGTGATGCAAGTATTGGCGTGCAAGTTGTTGAGGAAGTAAAAGAAAGACCAAGTTCCCGCAAGTGTGATAGTTGTGGCTAAGAAGTGTGTAGAAGGAGTATCGATGAGCTGGGCACCATTTTTACTTAACCAGTTCCTCATCGATTTCGTGGAAGAACAAGACAGAGGCATGTAATTCCATTATTCCTAGTTGTTAATTTTGATTGTGTTCATAGCGTGGAATGAACTAGAGGATGTCCAATTTCTAGGTCTAAGAGGCAAGTCATGATGGGCCGCCAAGTATCATAACTTCTAGTGTATGACGAATGAGAGAAGACAGATAGACACCAATGTTGATTTCTTTTTGTACAATGAAAGGATTAAGAGGAGTATTCAGAATATACCACGAATCTCGCCACAATTTATATAGGCGTACACATTGATTGCATGATTCTAGGCAGACCATCATCACATATATATATAATAAAAGAAATACCCAAGAGAGGAATGGGCCCAGACAAAGTACAAAATCACAGAGGAAGGCATCCAACTGATTATGCAGGATTGGGACCCAAACTGGAAGGTTCCTGCAAACGAAATAGAGACAAAGCACCCTGACAATGAAGAAGAAGTCCAAGACAATGGTGAAGGAAATGAACAAGGCAATGGCACAGGGGATGCATATAAGACAATACCAAAAGCAAGGGACAAGAGGAAAGACCAGGATAAGGGGACAACAACATCTGCATGGAAGAAGATGAAATCCCATAAAGCACCAACTACCTACACTTTGACGGACAATGATATCGATAGGATCAACTACTAAGTGAGGGATGTTGTAGAAAAGGAAGCTCAACAAACATCACAGAAACAAGAAGAACTACACCATAAGGTGTAGGAACAGTTAATGACATTGCATCATCTTTCGGAGGAAATAAGGAGAACACCATAGCAAAGATCCGGTGAAGGACTAACAACAAGCGCAACTAGGAAACTAGGGGCAACCACTTCTTACTTATTAGAGATAGTAGCAACGCGCATAGTTTTGAAGTTATCACTAGATGCAATTGAGTTCCCCATGCCAAAGATTGAGGAGTAGACATGAGTACTAAGTCACCTGGACTTAGTCATTTCACAGATGCCCATAGGAACACTACAAGGTTTACAGACAGGTATTGCACAGGAAATACAATTTCACATGGATTCAATGTCAAAGGACTTGGCTAAGGTAATGACGGATAAGGTAAAAATGTAGAAGGATTATATGAAACTTGGGTAGGAGAAGGACGAGGCCAATAAAAAGGCAGAAATGATATTGAAGGAGAAGTACGAGGTCAAGTAATGGGTAGAGAGGATACAACAGATCGTCCAAAAACTATATAAGGAGATTCCAAAGGTGCAAACGGTGGTAGAAGCCACACTACAGGAACAGGTATCCAAAATCAGTGAAGTCAATCAAGGCTTCCTCACCAGAATTAGAGAGTTTGAAGTGCACACTACACCAAAGACACCACCCAAAGAAAAGGAACAAAGAGAAAGAACATTCATAACCTCTGTAGCAAGCATTAAGAGTCTGGATGAGGAGTGCGCAAAGTTATGCAAAGAAAGAACGCATATTTGGACAAAGTTGACGGAGGATCCGATGATGAAGGTCGATGAGGAAATATTAAGGAATGAACAAGACAAGTCACAGAAGGCCATGGAGAATATAAGCATGTTGTCACCATCGGAGTGCATAGCGACCATCCTGGCGAACATGCAGTCATATAACGATATAGAAAAACCAAGGGAAGAGTAGAAGACTCTCACACAATGATTGGTACCCCTGCAGGATGAAGCACTCATGGTCATAGGGTAATTGGAAGCTACGCAAGGCACGGTGAAGAAAGCAACACAATACAGCGAGGAGAGGCTCATGAGCCTAACTCTATAGGTAGTAGAGGAGATTTTGGAGAAATAAGTCGAGGTAAAGAAGGAAATCATTGCAACAAAATAAACCCTCCAAAATTTCATGGAGGCGTGGAAGGGCATGATGAAATAGGCTTAAGTGGCTCGAGACGAACCATAGGTGAGTGTTGGGGGCCTATTGGACAAGCATTTTGAATAGATAAGTTTTGAAGAGCAAGCGCAAAAGTAGAAAAGTGAGTAGTTTGCGAGGTCAAAGCAGATGTTAGAGAGCATGCAAAATTAGGAAGAACAACAATTAGGCATGCAAAAGCAGCATGCGGGTGAAAAGGAAGGAAAAATAACGTGCAGGTGAAAAGGAAGGAAAAGTCGCAAGCAGGAGAAAAGAAAGGAAAAGCAGCATGTAGGTGCACAGGAAGGAAAAGCGTGCACAAACCATGAGGGTTTGTGGGAATAAGTTGTCATGAGATGTAATAGGGTATTGATCCCTATTTCTATGTATAAATATGTAATGGGTTGGGGAAGAATAGGCTGTTGAGAATAAGAGATTAGATTGATGAGAGAGAAAGAGAGCCTATGCTTAAGGCTTTGAGAGAGGTTTTGCAGAGAAAGGGCTTGCATTGTAGGGCGAGTAGGTAGGATGGAGGATTATACAATGTTGTATCTATTGTAAGCGTAGTGTGTAGGCCTGAGGTGATTAATGCATGAAGATTACTAGAGAAGCCATTCGTTGTGGACATAGCTCAAGGATTGGGTGAACCACATTAAATCTTGTGTCTGAATGTGTCCTTTGATGTGGTTGTTCATGGATGTTTTGTTTATGCATGGTTAGTATAGATATGCTTACAATATGATTGATGCGTAGTAATAATGAATGATACAGCGGGTTACTTATGTTGCCATCTATTTTATATGGATTCTGCACAATAGAGTTGGTTAACTAATAAAAATATATGAATAAATATATTACACACAGGGTGGGTAAATAGTAATGGATATGATGATAGCCTCACATCCCCTCGTCCCTACAAAAACTTGGTTCATGTAGCCCCAGTAGATACCTCGAGTGAGACTTCACTTGCATGTAGGTGATGTTGAACGAGTCAATATCTAAAGAGTTTTTTTGGTTGAATAAACTGAACCTAGGGACCTATAACTGTGTGCCAACACTAGTCAAGATGACTCATACGAAAACCAACAATGAAAATATTTCTATGAAAGAAATTTCTAGGATACATGGTGTGCCTAAGGAAAATATATTTGACAAAGATACCAAGTTCACTTCCAATTTTTTAAAAGGATTTGGGACCAATCTGAATTTCAGCACAACATATCATCCAAAATCAAATGAGCAGATAGATGGGATCAACCAAATAATTGAGGATATGTTGAGAATGTATGTAATGGACACGCCTTTCATATGGGAAGACTATCTTCATTTTTTTGAGTTTGCCTATAACAATGGGTATAAAGCATGATTAAATATGAGCCCATTTGAAGCCTTGTATGGCAGAAAATGTAACACGTCGATGAGTTGGGATAACCCAATAGAAAGAGTTTTTATTGGGTCAGAGCTACTAAGAGAAATGGAAGAGAAGATGATAAAGATAAAACAAAATTTAAAGAATGCACATGATAAGAAGAAAAGTTATGCAGATAAATATAGGGCACATAAAGAGTTCAAAGTGGGCGAGTGTGTATTTTTTAAAGTAAAGGAAAAAAGGAGATTGTTGAAATTGGGAAGTTGCCCAAAGTTGGAAATGAGATATTGTGGGTTGTTTGAAGTCCTAGAAAGAATAGGACATGTTGCATACATTCTTGCATTTTCTACATCAATGCCTATTCATAATGTGTTTCATGTGTATTTATTGAAGAAGTATATGCCTGATCCTAACCACGTGATTGATTGGATAGTGATCCAAGTGGAGCATGAATGAGACTTTTGAGTGGATTCAGTGTGCATCCATAGTCCCTATAAAGGTTTGGTCGACCCACTATGGTCCTAAATATGCCATGTGGGAGAACGAGAAGGCCATACAAGAGGATTACCCATAACGTTTTGCAATTTTTTTAGGACATTTGATTGTACATTTGTGTATGAATGCATAAAGACTCCATTTTGGTAGCTGGAATTCCTATAGCCACAACTCTAAGACTTCCTGTCCAACCCATGTGGGAACCTTAAAATGGAAGTGGGACAGCTTGAGGGATTGTCCAACCCATGTGGGAACCTTAAAATGGAAGTGGGACAGCTTGAGGGATTGTGGTGCGGTGAAGGGGGTACACTTCCTTGGGTTGTGCAAGCTAAGGGGAATGAGAGATTGTTGTAGGAGTCATTAAAATGAAAAAATATTAAGTAGTGTGATGTAAGATTTTGTATATGTATAAATGTACACCTATATGGTGATGTGCATTGAGGATGGTTCAAAAATAACGGGGAGGGGATTCTAACACCCTAGTTTTGATCTTGTTGAGCCCTCAACAATTCCCCTTAATTTTTGGAAAAAATAAAGAGGCCCCCATTTGATTTTGAAATCACTAGCTTTTACCTCTCAATGGATCCTATTTTTCTTTATTTAAATGGGTGGTTCCATGGTCAGACGACTTATTTCCTTTTTAGGTTATTTTAGTATTTTCATTATTTTTAGTTTTGAGTTATTTTATGTTTCATTCTTTTGGTTTATCCTTAATGGGGTGATGACCTGATTTAATGATGAATTCCATCCTATGGTTTGTATTTGTTGTGAACTTGAAATATCAAGAAAATGGAGAAACCCCAAAGTTAATCTCAAAAAAAATATTATTTAGCACTTGAATTTGTGGTGTAGTTATTCTTTGTAGTCATCACCAGTTCAAGGTGCAACGTTACAAAATAATGTTGGTCAGTTGTACACCTAAATCTGCCTCAAAAGATGAGTTTCTCGGTGGCTCGACTTCCCAGTGACCCGATCGTCCAGTGTCTTGGTGGTCCGATTTCCCAATGACTAGCTGGACTGGTGCTCCGGTGGTCAAGATTATCTTCCTTTCAATACCTTGCTTCAACCTTCATTACACATTATTTAGTTTGTATACCTTATTATTGTTGTAGGTTTAATATAGGGTTTCAACTAACTTATCTAGTTCTAAAAATGTCCTAAATCCTATATTTATTGTGTAGATATACAACTCTTACCTTTAACGATTGGTCCTGAAAATGATTCCTGATTCTGATTTGAAACATCGATGACAATATGGATTCAACTATGGATTATCTGGAAAATAAATCTGAAACTCCCCACCACAAAAATATGAAATTTGAGATAGGATTAGTAGATCAATTTTATTTTCTGTAAACCTAGGTTAAGTTATATCAGAGCTTAAAAAATCAAGTTTCTTTTCCAAAGAGAAAATATCTTGAGTGGCAAGCCGAGCCCACATATCGGTTGGAAACTACCATCTCAAATCAAAACAAGTTTGATTTGGGCTTGTGATCAGATAGTTATCCCATGTTGCAAGGATAGGGTCATGGGGAGAATATGAATCCACAAGAGTTGTAATATGTAAACATTGTACATTGAAATATAATAAAATGAAATACATTGTCAGTTGTAGAAAGATAAGGATAGAGTCATGGGGGGGATATGAATCCACAATAGAGGGGATAAGAGGGGGTCCAAGGGGGGGATCCCACATGCATAGAGTCCCATGTCATTTTCCTAAAAGTAAATTTTCATTACCATATAATCCTTCTTTGACTTATTATAGACAATCATTGAATGCATGTAATATGGTTGGTGGGAAATTCATCTCACCTAGTTAAGAGAGCATGGGCTAAGTACACTCATGATGGGAATTGTATCATTGAATGAATGTAAGAGCTAGAGTAAGGGACAACATGGGTTGAGTACAATCATTCTTGGGAAATGTTAGATTCAGTAATGTAGGAGTGAAAAGGAAAATAAATTCAAGTAGAGGGAGAGAGTAGTTTTTACAGTTATCAAGAAGTAAGGAAAAACAGAGTTGAGTGCTAGGAAAAGGGAGGGAACCATGGTAGGTGTTGAAGACAGCTTGTTGAAGCTAGTAATTATGTTAAAAATGAGGCCACCATGCCTGTAAGTGAATTTCTATTAATAAATTAACCAAAGAAACATTTGTAAATGTTGTTGTGAGCACTCATGTTGCAACTGGATTTCCTGGAGCACCTAGCTTCGAGATTCCTAGTTGGTATATGGTATATCTCTAGAGGGGATGGAGATTGTATGAGGGAGTGTAGTGGAGAGAAGGAAATATCATCCCTTGGGTTGTGTAGATTGATGGGGAAGAGAGTTTGGTGGTTGGAATTGTGGTAGGAGTCGTGTCACTGTGAATTATTGGGTATTTGGGTTGCTAGAGTGGACATTAGTCAACCATAGGAGCCTATCCATTCTTTTGGACTTATGGCCCCATCTCGGGGGTGACATGTTGCTTAGAGAACTAGAGCAACAGACTTTATGGTTGGTTGGAGCATCTGTAATCTACAACCGATTGTGTAAATCTTGATAAAGATATCTGTTTTGACCAATGTGCTTATTTTGTGTTTTATATGTTTGAATGTTGATGTGTGTATTTAAATAGTCTACATTTATGATCTTAATTTTATTGAGAATTGCATGAGTCATTTTTGTCATGGTGCACGTATGCAATCATAATAAAAAAATATTAGAGTTATGTTGTTTAATCAATTTGGTTTAGTGATGTGCCTAGCATGAGATATGGGTATGTTACAAGTATGCTCTCCTATATCTATGTGCATAGGATCTCGATGAGATTACAGAGGCAATGTATGGAAAATGTTGTTGAAATAATTATCATACATGTGTGTGTACACACACAAACAATATCATTAGTTGTAATGACAAGTATGACAATCACGATGACAATGATTATGATGGAAACAATGAAAATGATGATGAAGATGATGAGGATGCTTGATCCAGGTGGATATCGGTGGCCACCCACCTTTTCCGACTGGCTCAAAACTGTTTTCTGGCAATTTTGGCAATTTACTA
>CBVK0100005454.1:0-15440 GCA_900067695.1 Picea abies | reverse complement strand
GCAATTTTTGCTTCGGGGGCCCGCTTGCCTCCAAACCCCCCAGCCAGGGGGATAGGCCCCCTGGACCCCGCAGAGGGGGTACCCCCCCTCTGCACTCCCCCGCGTGGAAGAGTGTACATAATTCTAGGGTGTAAAAACTTCATGGGGTATAAACACGGCTGAAAGCAAGGACCTCTGAATCAGGAAGATAATCAGGCTCCACAACCAACACGATCATGTTGGTGCAGAAGAAGGATGGGACTTGGAGACTCTGTATTGACTATCAGGCATTGAACAAGATCATTGTTTGGAATAGGTACTTGATCCCATGGATTGATGTTCTTCTGGACCAACTTAAGGGGAGAAATATTTTAGCAAGATCGAATTGAAGTCCAGGTATCACCAGGTACCAATCGAACAATCTGATGTGTGGAAGACTGCCTTCAAAGCCAAGGAGGGCCTTTTTGAATGGCTAGTCATGCCTTTCGGTTTGATGAATTCTCTCGCAACCTTCATGAGGTTGATGGATGACATATTGCGGCCATTCACCAACTCATTTGTAGTAGTGTACTTGGATGACATCCTGATCTTCTGCCAAACTTGGGAAGATCACCTCCACCACATCCGACAGGTCCTCCAAACACTGCAGAAATAGAAGTTGTGTGCCAATTTTGAGAAGTGCACTTTTGTCATGACCTAGGTTCAATATCTGGGATACATTATTGATGAGTGTGGGGTGCATGTGGATCCAACCAAGATCCAAGTCATCCAGGATTGGCTAGCCCTGACCACTCTAACAGTGCTTCACAACTTTCTGGGTCTTGCTAATTTTTTCCGTAGGTTCGTGTTGGGATTCTCTCATATCACTTGGCCCTTGAGTCAAGTTACCAAGGGAGGAGTGAAAGAAAAATTCCTTTGGTCGGAATATCAACATAAGGCATTCGTAGAATTGAAACATCGCCTCTGTTGTGCCCCACTGCTCACATTACCAGACTTGCAACAACCATTTGAGATCGAGACATATGCCTCTGACTATGCTATTGGGGCAGTCCTTACTCAACAAAGGAATCTAGTGGCACATCACAGTGCGACATTGTCCGAAACAGTCTGAAAGTATCCCAATTATGACAAAGAAATGTATTCCATTGTGCAGGCTTGCCGATAGTGGAAGAATTACATTTTGCAGAAGGAAACGATCATCCACATAGACCACCGACCCTTGCAGTTCATACAGACAAAAGGGAAGTTGCAGAACGATTTCCATCAGAAGTGGTCCACATATCTGTAACAGTTTTATTTGAACATCCAGTATAAGAAGGGAAGCACCAATAATGTTGCAGACTGCCTTAGCCGACCATCGATCGTGGCGATAACCACTGTGCTCAACTCTTGTGGGAAAGAGACTTCTGATTGGCCACTTCTCTAAAAGAGAGATCCATATTTCAGCCACACATACAAAATGCTCTTGGAGGGTAACCGAGTTCCAAATTTTCACCTCCAGGATGCACTACTATGTCACTTGGGACACCTTTGTGTTCCTTCAAGAGAGCGTGCCAAGATGATTTGGGAAGCACACTATAGTCAGGTCGTTGGGCATTTCGGGGTCAAGAAAATAGTGGCAGTATTGTAGAAGTATTTCTATTGGGAAAACCTTCAACAAGATGTCAAGAAGTACATCAGATCCTACACTATCTGCGCCATTGCCAAACCGACCATCAAGAAGCAAGGCCTCTATAATTCGATGCCTACCCCTATTCGACCTTTGGAATCCATATCAATTGATTACATGTCAGGCCTTCCTTCTACTAAGCATGGAAATGACTGTGTTTTCGTGGTCGTCAACAAATTCTCAAAAATGGGCATTATGGCAGCCTGCAAGAAGAATATCATAGCATAAGCCACTGCTAAACTCTTCTTTGAACAAGTGTGGGTACACTTTGGGATCACACAGTCTATCATCTCAGATCGAGACAAGATGTTCCTCAGTACATTTTGGTCCAGCCTCTGGTCAATGTTAGACACCAAGCTCACCAAGTCCACAACTTTCCATCCTGAAACTGATTGCCAGACATAGGTCGACAACAGGATGATTGTACACATTTTGCGCATGTACAACTCAAAGAATCCACACACATGGGATGAGATCCTTCCCTATGTACAACATAGCTATAATTGGTCCCTCCACATCTCAACCAACCACAACCTCTTTCAAGTGGGCTTGGGATTCCAGCCACTATGTCCCATTGATGTGGCCATACCATTTGTAGCTACTCTATTTGATTCGACTCATGTCCAGTCTGAAGCTGCCAAGGTGAACAACTTCATTGAGCACATTCAACACATTTTCCAATAGGTTCATGACATATTGGACATAGCCAATGCTAAGTACAAGAAGCGACATGATCAGTATTGGGTGCAACACAATTTCTAGGTGGGCAGCAAAGTGTGGCTACATTTGCAGAAGGAGCGCCTCGTTGGACCCCACCACAATCTTCGCTCTCTTTTATATGGAGCATACACCATCACCAATTTTGTAGGGGAAAATTCCTTTGAGCTCAGTATCCCACCATTCCTTGGTCTACACCCAATTTTCAATGTGGACCGCCTTCGGCCTTACTTTCCACCTCTATTGGACACATCCGACATCACAGGACAACTCACACCAACAGAGTTAAACCCAGACTGCATGGAACAAGCCACAACTAATCGGATTATGGACACACAGATCAATAACAACCGCTAGAAGAGGATCCATCTATATCAAGTTGTCAAAGCAAGCCAACTCCTTCACCAGGGCAAGTGGCTCACCAGGGACCAAGTTCAGCAGAAGTTTCCTCATCTCATGGAGGAACTCAACGCAATGGGGACCATTGCTTCCTAAGGGGGGAGAAATGATCCAGGTGGATATTCATGGCCACTCGCCTACTCCACTTGGACCCCCACCATTGTTTCTTTCATTTTTTCAGTTTCCTTAATTATAGCACAATTTACTATTTTTGGCAATTTTTTCAGATCCTGAACTTTCGTAGTCATTTTGAGGCCCTAAAAGACATTTTTGGGGAATCAATGAGACGCTGAATATTAATATTATTCTCCCCATGATATTCGATGTCATCAAGTGTATTCCTCGAATAGATCTTTCTAACGATGTATCATATGCATCAAATGAAGATAGTATGCCAAAGTTACGACCCCGGGAAATTGATGTACCAATTTACCCTGACGGGGCCCATATTCTGGCATTTCATCTCCTAGGGTTAGGTTTTTGGATGTTTAGGGCTTCCATTGTTTCTCAATAATATATAGGTCTTCGAGCCTCATTGTAAAACATATTTCAGAGGCCTGTAGATTCCACATCTCTTCTCAGAGATACGCTACCAACACCCTAGCTAGTTTATTTTTATTATGTATGTAAACAAATTTCAGTGCTTTGATATTAATGAAATGAAGTGTTATTTTTGTTGCATCTTTGTATTCATGGTTATGTGTGTATTTTGTTGCGTTCCTGCATAAATTTGGATCAATTAGCATGTACCAATCAGAATTGAAAGACAAAATCTTGGAGGCTACAAAATTAGATTTGCAATACATGGAAAAAGTAACAAAGTTACAACAAGGTATTTTGCAGCAGAAAATTGAAGATTACAAGTTGGGAAATGATGAAATTCTCATGTATAAAGGCATAATTTATGTACCAAATTATCATGAATTGAAAAATGTGATATTAAGAGAAATGCACAATGTACCCTATGTTGGGCATCCAGGGTATCAAAAAACTATTGTAGTTGTCAAGAGCCAATATTATTGGCCAGGCATGGAGAAGGAAGTTGCTGAGTAGATTTCCAAATGTTTGGAGTGTCAAAAGTTCAAGGCTGAGCATAGACAGCCAATGGGTTTGCTAGAACCATTACCCATTCATGAGTGGAAATGGGAAGTGACAACCATGGATTTCACCACCAAACTACCTAGAACAAACAAGCAACATGATTCTATCATAGTAGTGGTGGACAAGCTTACTAAAGCTTCCCATTTTATTCCAGTGAATCTCACACACAAGGAAACAAATTTTTTTTATGTTTATATGAGAGAAATTTCTTGACTACATGGTATACCAAAGACAATTGTGTCTAACAGAGATCCAAAATTTACATCAAATTTCTGGAAAGGATTATTTAAAGGGTTTGGAAGGAATTTGAATTTTAGCATAGCTTATCATCCAGAATCTAATGGACAAACAGAGAGGGTGAATCAAGTGATTGAGGATATGTTGAGAATGTACATGATGGATAAACCATAAAAAATGGGAAGACTACCTACACTTGGTAGAGTTTTCTTATAACATTGGGTACCAAGAATCTCTAAGGATGAGCCCATTTGAGGCACTTTATGGCAGAAGGTGCACACACCTGTAAACTAGGACAACCCAACAGATAGAGCAGTGGTTGGACCATATTTACTCAGGGAAATGGAAGAGAAGATGTTAAAAATAAAACATAATTTAAAGGTTTCTCAAGGAAAGAAGAAAATATATGTTGATAAGGGAAGAACTCACAGGGAATTTAAAGTGGGTGACCACGTATTCTTGAAAGTAAAGGAAAACAGAAGTTCCCTGAAGTTGGGGAATTGTTCAAAGTTGGCAGCTTGTTATTGTGGGCCGTTTGAAATCCTGGAGAGGATTGGGCCTATAGCATACATGTTTGCATTACCTGCATCAATGTCTATTCATAATGTATTCTATGTATCATTGCTCAAAAAGTATACACTTGATGCTAATCATGTCATTGATTGGAATTTGATTCAGGTGGAGCAAGAAGGCGCTTTTCAGGTGCATTCGGTGTGCATATTGAACCAGAAGATCAAGAAGGTATTGAATCAATTCATAGAGCTATTAAAAGTCCAATGGGCCTGCTACGATCCTGAGGATGCAACTTGGGAGCATGAGGATGCTATGCGGGCATAATACTCGCATCTTTTTTAAGTTTTTTGAAATTTTGGTGGTAAATGTGTATATATATTGCACTGAGGACAATGCATAAATAAGGGGAGGGGGATGTAACACCCCAAAGACCCAGCCCCATATTATAAATGTGAATATGTTTTATAGGCTAGTGGGATAGGTTATTATAGGCTAGAAGGTTTATGTGATTATTAGGATGGAGAGCCTAGATGTTAAAGGCCAGTGAGCCTATTTTTGTATATTTAACCACTCATATCATTAACAAAAAATCATTGTTGCATGTAGACTAACCACGATAAAACAGTATGGGGGACTAAACTCCACTAGGAAGGGAAAGGGGTGGGGGACTAAGAGCCTAGAAAAGGGGCTAAGCTAGAGGGATTATTATAATATTATTCCTAAATACTATGGTGAGGGTAATTATTTTATCCCAAGTTCTTATGGAAAAGAGAATAAATTACAAGTGGAGAGAACCGAGCTCCTTGAGAGCCATGTGTCATCAAGGGTGCATGCAAATAAAGGTGTGAAAAATTAGACCATTTGGGACTCACTAAGCCATTCACACACACCGTCAGTTTTCTCTCCATCACTTGAGCTCTCCCTCTTGCATGCAGGCTCGAAGCAGTAATCGTACCTCTCTGTTAGGCACATCACACATGTTCCTTACCTGAGTCATACTGTACCTTACCTAAGCTCATATTTTTCCTCACCTGAATGTGGTTGCTGCCATCACTTGTTCCATACCCGAATTCAATTGTGGCATTCACTTGAACCTGTACCTCGTTGACTTAAGAGCTTGATTGAAGAGGTGGAATTTTAGACCCATGGATTGAAGAGGCGAATTGGTAGGCCCGTGACCAACTCTCTCCAGGTGAGAGAATCATTGGGAAATTGATTTCCAAAGGGATCTCAATTGCAACTACAATGCTCTAATACTTCATGTCCAACCTATTGTTGAAGCCTTGGAGTGGAAGTGGGGAAGTTGAAGGACTGTTAAGCAGAGAAGGGGCACATTTCCTGGGGTGGGACAGGCATGTGGGGAACAAGAGACTATAGGTTGTTAGTTTGAGTGGGCACCTGGGACGAAATCCTTCATGTTATCTGTGTTTCCTAAGCCTATTTAGAAATCCCTTTACCTAGGTGGAGTTTAGTCTCAACTGGGGAGTGACCCACTACTGAGAGTTCTGAGCAGCGTGGTCTAAGACTAGGAGGATCGTGAAAGGTTTGCATGCAGTTGGTGGTATTCTATCAAAGATAAGTATCAATTATGTGTTAGTTTACATGATGTGTATTTATACATGTGATTATGTTTATGAGGTTTTTCCTATGTATGTTGCATGTATATGTTTATTTTTATTTCCACATAAATATGTGTATTTACAGAATATAATTATCTACTTAAAATTATATATATATATATATGAAATTATTGTTTTTATGGAGTAGCATGGCTCGAAGGGGATGTTACAATAAATGTAGGAACCATAGGCTGAACAGTGAGAGAGGTTTTACTAGCAAAACTGTGTCATTAATACATAGAGTGTCTCTTTCTTGTTGAGTGCCTTTATTTGCTTGCTTATCAGTTGGATTATCATTTTCCCTAAGCATATGATAGATTAGATTTATGTGTCCATTCCTCTTTCCATTTCCTAGTATATTCTTATGAAAATATTTTTGAATTTCATGTCTTATGGGGTTGTGTGCTTTCTGAGATGTGAGAAAATGCCTTTCGAATCTCATAGAATAAATAGGGTTGTAATTTCCTTGTGCTTGGCTAAATATAGACCTTGAAGAAGGGCTTATGATTATACATGATTATTTATTTGTAACCAACCCCAAGCTCCAATCCCTTCCAGGAAAAGATGACCTCAAGAGCTCTTTCCATCATACCAAAGTGATTAAAAAAATCCTTAATTTTAATTTTTTATTTTATTTTGAAATCTCTATTAAATAGATTGCGGTAGTGGATCACTACCTCAAGAATCCAAGTTAAAGGATTAAATTTAACTATTTGAATAATTATTCTTTTTACCTAAAAAATCCAAATTCTATTACCTTAAAAAAAAATCCAAATTCTATTAAAAATAAAATTAATTTACTTCAAAACTCCAAATTTTCTAAGAACAATATAAAATTTTTAAAAATATACAAATATTTTTTTAATTCAAACATTTTATGATTAACATTTTAATTTTTTTCATTATTATATTGAATTGATTCATTATTATTATTCCAATTTTTTTACAAACCATATAAAATTTTCAAAAATATACATATTTTAAATAAAAAATCTAAACATTTTATGATTAACATTCTAATTATTTTCATTATTATATTTAATTGATAATAATGGGAAAGTTAAGGACATTGAAGGCTATCAAGCTGGAATTTTTAAAATAGGAGGGCCAATCTTTATCCCTCACATACACAAGCTCTTCAATTTAGCAGTCAAGTAGGGCTTCCCTAAACCCTGGACGCAAAGCCTCATTGTTCCTATTTTTAAAAATGGGGATAAAAACATTCCCTCTAATTATAGGACCATTATGATTAGCCCAATTTTAGCCAAGCTTTATGGAATTATTTTGGAAAAGAAGATTAGCATTTGGCTAGAAAGTCACGGTAAAAGAGCTAAAGGCCAGGTCGGGTTTAGGAGATATCATTCAACTATGGGCCATCTTGTTACCTTTAGGATCATTGCAGAGGAGTTCCACAATACTAAAACCAATCTTTTTTGTTGTTTTGTTGACTTTAGAAAAGCTTTTGACAAAGCTTTTGACATGGTTCCTAGGAAAAACCTTTGGAATAGGTTGGAAGAAAAAAAAATGTCTCTCGAGTTGAGGGCTGATGCAATAAGGATGTATGAGAATGTTATTGCTAAGTTTAAAAACATTGAGGGCTAGTCAAAAGAGATTAACTACAATATCAAAGTCAAACAAAGTTGTCCTTTGTCCCCTACCCTTTTTGGCATATACATTGATAAATTAGAAGAATGCTTGGAAAAAGTAGGTTGTGTCAGCCCTACTCTCACTAGTATAGTCATCAATCTTCTTCTTTATGCCAATGATATCGTTCTTATGGCAAGGAGTCCCCGTGATCTTGAAAACCAACTAACAATCCTCAAGTATTTTTGCTCCAATATGGGTATGACTGTTAATATTTTTTTTTTAAATAAAAAAGGGAGGAGCCTGCTATAATATATTATCAAAAATCTGTATCAGAATGTACATGGTCAAGAGTCTAAGTCATCCAAAATGCTGCCGGAAACCGGAAACTAGCATAGATACATGGCAAAAACAACTATAATCTATTGGCACCTGTCCTGCCCGAAGGAAACCAGGACAGGTGCCTAAAGTCTAAAGGAATATAAAACAGTAACATAAAAACCATAAAACATGAAAATCCTAGGTGATTGGTGACCTGTCATCTTCGTTGGTCTTCCACGTGGAGCCGGCCGGGATGGCGAAAGACTGCGCACAAAGTGGACACTTGCGTCGAGCTGGAGCGTTCGAGTAGGCATCGAGGAGCACGTCCAGGCGTTGTCCCATGATGAGTGCACGATGCTCCAGGTCAGCCATGTGGCCTCGGAGCTCAAACACCAAGGACAGGTGCTCCTTGCAGAGGAGAAAGCCATGCATGTCGCCACCTTCATCGGGCATTCTGTGCTTCTCATCATCCTGCCCATCGCTCCTTTCTTCCATTTGCTTCTCGTCATCCTGCGCACCTCCAACATCAGCCGTAGTCTCCATGTCTTGCCAAGGAACCTCTTCCTCAACAATGCAACCAGGAAAATCGGCGTCCACCCTCAAAATGTGATTTCCATCCCCACTACGAGACCTCACTATGTCGCTCAGCTCTTCCATTGTCGTCAGGTCCTCCAACATCAGGTCCTCCTCGACAATGCAAGCCGGGTACAATTGCTCAGTGCTATCCTCCAATTTGACAGTGTCCAGACTGCTGCGACCAATTTCCTTCTCGACGATGGTGGAGAGCAGAGCCTTCTCCTCGGCTCGAGCCCTCTGTCTCAACATAGAAGTGGCCATGACCAGAGTGCGTTCGAGTTGCTCTCTGCGCTGTCGCTGCTCCTTATGGGCGTACCAAGCCGAGCCACGTCATGGCACACCCCGTTTCCTTGGCATGCTGCAGAGCGCTCTCCCAGAGATACACATAGGCTGAAGCCAATTGAGAACGTATGCACCAGCAGCAATTCTCCACAAAAGGATGGTGTGCCAGGGCGCAAGGAGCTCTGAGTAACACCAGTGTCTCCAAACACATAGCAGAACCAAGGGCGAAGCAAGAGAAAACCAATAATCTGACCGCAAATCCCCATGACCGCCTTTAGCATTGCGCTCGCCGAGTTCATAAATGCTCGCTCGCTCGAGGAGTCCTCCCATTGCAGTGCGGTTATGTCTATCCTGCATCCGTAATGCGGGTATTAAGTGGATGGCTTCCCTCATTTAAACCCTGACTTAAATCGAAGCCAGATGGCACGCTTGCTCCAGCTGTCACCCCATACGGGGCCTGAAGGTCTCTGCTAGCAAGGTCTCTGCATTGGTGAAAGAGTTCAGTCTCTGCAGATATACTGGCTTGCCAATAGATGAGATCAGCCTTGGCATCAATTCCCTTGTTTGCTAGGTGGTCCGCAACCTTGTTAGCTTCACGCCTCACAAGGGAGGGGATGAGAATAAGATTGGGGTTGATGAAATCCTTGAAATCTTCCAGAAGACCCAAAAGTCTCCAACTGGGCGAAGTCCTCCAGGGGGGCTATCCATTCAGGATTCGAGTTGCAAGTTGAATAATTACTTGTGAGTCTCCTTCAAAAATTAGACGAGAATGCTGATTTTGCGCTGCCATTTGGAGGCCTTTTACCAGGCTGGAGAGTTCCGCCACATTGTTTGTGTTTTCACCCAGAAAAATTGCAATCAGATGGGTGATCTTACCCAAGTGGTTTCTGAGTACGGCTCCAAGACTGGCCGGTCCAGGGTTGCCCCTAGAGGCCCCATCGAAGTTAAGCTTGAGGAATCCAGGGGGCAGTGGAGACCAAGTTGTTGGGTTGATGGCTTGCCTATGTTTGGTTTTCCCCTGAGTTTGCATGTTTAGAGGCAAGTTCCATCCTTCGAGAATTCTTTTCTCCTCGGGCTTGCACTGCATGTCGTCTTGTAGCCAGGAGGAACTGAGAACGGTTTCCCGAATAAACCTTGTCACCCTATCCCACGTGGCGAGTGGGGGGGACGGAGTAGAATTGAAGACTCTTTTATTTCTTTCTTTCCAGATTGCCCAGAGGATGAATCCTGGGAGTAGCTGCCATATTCGTTGGAGAATCGGATTTTGGAAGGAGACCGCATCCCAATTAACAAGGGTCTCCCGAATGCTGCTGCGGTCTCTTTGGGAGCGTCGCATAGCTTGTTCTCCCCAGTCCCAAATCTGCTGACTGTAATGACAAGTGTTGAGGAGGTGTTCCATGGTTTCCTCCCTTTGCATACAGAGGGTACATCTGGAGGGTCCTGTGAAGCCTCTTTTCAGGAGATTGTCCCATGTGAGGATGCGGTTTTGGGCCGTGAGCCAAAGAAAGAACGAAATTTTGGGCCAGATATAAGGCTACCAAACCTTGCTCCAGATTGAATCAAGGCCTTGGCCTGGGGGATTTCCTTGCAGGTGATATGCTTCCTTGATCGAGAAAGTGCCTGATGTAGTGTGACCCCAACGGAGGATGTCCGATCCTTCTCTGGTAGGGATTTTCCTGGAATGCAGGCACTCCTGCCAAGGTTTGAAATCAAGATTCTCCGTGATTTGCAGGTCTGTTGCATTGGTTTTCCATTGTCTCCAGGGCTGTCTTTCTGGAGCTGGGAGCCAAAAGTCCTTAACAATATTGAAAATACTTTGCTGTAGTATAAGCTTGAAGGGATGGAGGCTTTCCAAATCATCGAGAGGGGGTAGCTGTTGCCATGAGTCCTTCCAAAAAAGTGCGCTTTCGCCATTTCTAAACTCCCAAAAGGCATGCTGCTGAACTAGGGGGCGGTTCCGCCATGCAGTGTTCCAAATGTTAGATCCTGGCATCTGTTCATTGAATCTGATTAGCTGATTGTATTGTGTGTTAGGGGCATACTTTTGTTTCCAGAGACTTGCCCAGAGCTCTTGCGGATGTTGCAGCCATCTCCACCATATTTTGTCCCCCATGATTTTGTTCATTTTCCCCGGGTCCCGGATGCCCAGCCCTCCGCACTTCTTGGGTTTGCATAGCTTCTCCCATCCCACTAGAGCCCATTTCTTATTGTTGTTGTGTCCCTGCCACAAGAAGTTGCGTTGGAGACTTCTTATGGCGTTGATGACTGAAACAGGCGTGGCCAGGGCAGTAAAGAGATACGTGGGTAAAGCTTGCAGGACTGATTTGAGCAGAACCAATCTGGCAGCAATGTTTAAAGGTCTAAAAGTCCAGTTGCTCAAACATTTAGCGATGGACAGGAGCAGACTATCCCAAGAGATGGACTTCGCTGACTCTTCGGAGAGGGGGATACCCAGGTAAGTGGAAGGCAGGGAGCTTCTGGCTATGCCAAGAAAATTTGAAAGGTGGACTTGAACCGGTACAGGCGTATTGAAAAAGAAGAGCTTTGACTTGTCCAGATTGAGAAGCATACCTGAGGCGTCCGAGAAGTCAGAGAGGATAGAGTTAAGCTTGGTTGCATCTCTAACCGTGGGGGTAATCATAAGGAGAGTATCATCGACAAACTGACTGTGCGAGGGCGTCAGATGGAGGTTGTGGAGTGGAAGCCCCGAGAGAGAACCATCAGAGACTGCAGCTTTGAGGTAGCGACCGAGGCCTTCTACCATGATAACAAAGAGGAAGGGGGAGAGGGGATCGCCCTGTCTGATGCCTCTGGAGGAGTGAAAAGGGCGTGAGGGAGAACCGTTAACAAGAATGGAGAAGAAGGGAGTTGAGGTAAGAGCAAGAATCCAGTCAACCCAACTGTTGGAGAAGACAAAGGATTCCAAGACCGAGCGCATGTATTGCCAACTTAGTTTGTCGAAAGCTTTTGATAGATCAAGCTTGATAAGAATACCTGGTGTGTTGCTCATTTTTAAGGAGTGAACAACCTCATTGGCCAGAATGACGCTGTCCATTATTTGTCTTCCCTCAACATAGCCTGACTGCTCCTTTGAGATGATGAACGGTAGGATTGGCTTGAGCCGGTTGGCAATGACTTTTGTGATTATTTTAAAAATGAGGTTGCAAAGAGAGATAGGTCTAAACTGCTTTGGGTGCGTGACCCTTTCCTCCTTAGGAATGAGAGTAATGAAGGTTGCATTTAGAGCAGTGAGAACTTGCCCAGAAGTTCGTGATTCTTCTACAACCTGCCAGACATCTTCCTTGATCATATCCCAGCAGTGATGGAAGAAGTCCGTAGTAAATCCGTCCGGCCCTGGTGCTTTTCCTGGGGGCATGTTCTTTACTGTGGAATCCACCTTAGTCTGAGTAATGGGCCTTAGCAATGCCCTGTTCTTATCGGAATTAATTATCCTGGAGATGTGGCGGGTGACTTTTTAAATTGCCTCCTCCCTGTTTGTGTTAGTCTCTGTAAGGAGATCTTGATAGAAGGAGTTAAGAGCTTCTGCTATTTGATCATGGTCCTTTATTGGGGTTCCTTGGTCGTCCTCTAGCTGCGAGATGCGATTAATGTGCCTTCGGTGCGTCATTGCTTTGTGGAAGAATTTTGTATTACGCTCCCCTTCTTTGAGCCATTGAACCCTGGATTTTTGCCTCCATAAGATCTCCTCTTGTTCCCTACAGATTTTTAGGTCGTCCATGAGTTTTTCCTCTTCCCGCACCAGACTTTGAGTTCTGTTCCCTGCGATGAAGGTGCGCTGAAGGTCCTCTAGTTGGGTCTCTGTTTTCCTTTTCCTAAGGAAGATATCTCCAAAGGTGGTTTTGTTCCAGCGTTTCAAAAGTATCTTGAAGTTCTTGAGACGTTGTTGGAACTTGTACATGTGAGTTCCATGGTCTATTTCAGCTTGGTCCCACCAGGCTTGTGCTAGTTGTTGGAAATTTGGGTGGGTGAGCAAAAAATTTTCGAATCTAAAGGGCTTGGGCCTAGGGGAGCACCTTGGATTCAAACAAAATTCTATGGGCCAGTGGTCCGACCCTGCCTTTGGCATGATATTTTCTTCCATTGCCTGGTCGCTTTCAAGGAGAGCATCGGTCACTAAAAAGTGATCCAGCCTGCAGGCCACATGTTGGTTCCATGTTCTTCTGTTGGACCAAGTAAATATTCCATTCCGAGTTTCCATATCCACCAAGTTCAGTTGCTCTATTAGGGTTTTAAACCTCCCACTGTCTTGATCCACCCGCTTTAGTCCTCCACTTTTTTCCTCCAGCGTTAAAATTATGTTGAAGTCGCCTCCTATTATCCAGTGCGGTGTGCGTAAGAGGGTTTGGACATGCTGTAGGGATTGTAAGAAGTTTTCCTTGTCTTGGATGGATTGAGGGCCATAAACATTTGTGATAGCCCCTTCCTTTGAAGAGGCTAGAGATTTAAAGTAGGCAGTTAGGGTGTACTTAGTCGAGAAGGGATGGAGCAAGGTGACTGTTTGTGGATTCCAGAGGATTACCAGTCCTCCTGCCGCACCCCCTGAGTCCAGATAGATGAATTCCCCATCCCTCCAGCTGCTCCGGAGAATGCTTTCTGCCTCCTGTCCTGCACATTTGGTTTCCTGCAAAAGTAAAATATCTGGGTGTTCTGTCTTTATACAATCTCGGAGGATCCGTTGTTTGGATCGTCCATTCAGGCCTCTTATGTTCCAGGATATTGTTTTCATCATGTAGAAGATGGAAGGGGATGGAGGTAACCCTCCCAGAGCCGCTGTATCTGACCAGAATTGATCATTAGGTGCCCTGCTTCCTTAATAAGCTGTTGTGCTGGTTTGCGCCCTCGCCTCTTGTTCTCCTTAGAGGATTTTTTACTCTCGAGGCTGGGATCGGCCATGATGCCCATCCTGGCCGTAGATCCCGTTGTGGAGTCAGTGAATACTTTGTGCACTTTCCGTAGCTGCTCTACAGGGATATGTTGCAGATCTTTCTGATTAAGGGCTTCCTCTAGTTTCTCTAGGTCTATTTCTTCCAGTTCTGTTTCGTTCATCAGCATGTTGGTGTCTTCGTCCCGGCTAGTCTGCGTTGCCTGAATTGTTTCCTTCTGATTGGCACTATGTGGATCTTCAGGACTCTTTCCTTTTGCTTGCATGGATGCTTGGAGGGGGTTCTGAGACGCCTTTTCTTGCGGTACCTGGTTCAAAGCTTCAAAGGAATTCTTGGAGGGGTTCTTTGAGGTCGTACTCTGGTTCTGTTTTTTAGAGGGGTTTTTCCGCCTTCCAGTGACATTGGTAAAGCCATCCTTCTTCTTGGGTTCGAAGGATTTAGGGCCTGAGGCATTCAGGGGGCAGTCTCTAAACAAATGGTCGTGCTCATGGCATTTTCTGCATCGAAAAGGTATATGCTCGTAGTTAAGGGTTTGGTTCCAGTCCTCATCCTGGTATTCCAGTGTGATGGAGCCAGGCAAAGGTTTTGATATGTCCATGTAGATGCAGATGCGGGCATAAGATGTGTATTTTCTTATCTTGGTAGCCTCTGAGGCTTTTACATATTGTCCCACCGTGTTCCCTATGCCCATTAGTATTTCTTCCAGCCAAAATTCCTGGGGTAATGAGTACAACCGGATCCAGACCGGAGCCCATGAGAAGTCCTCTAGATCTGGGTTGAATCTGTCGGTCCAGAATCGTAGAAATAAGCCTGCTGAGTTATAAAAGTATGGTCCATTATCAAATATTCTATCCTTGTCCTCGAGATTATACAGGATAATTGTGAATAACCCCTTGGAGCTGAGCTGTACCTCATAGTCTCCCTTGGGGTTCCACCTGTCCTTAATCCACCTGGATAGATCTCTTTCAGTCGGCCATAGGCCCAGGAATTTACCTATTAGAGCATGGTCCATCATAAATTGGGTATGTTCGCCCACCCTAGTCGATGTAATGCGGTAAAGCAGAGGTTTTTCCATTTGAGGAATGCACTTACCTGGCAGCCAGTTTTTGGATGTTTGTGGGTTGGATGTGCTGGACTCGCTTTCCATTTCTTTATTGGAACTACGCCCCTGTGCAAAGAGTTGTTCCCTGAGATGCGCCGACGGTTCAAAGGCCGGCCGCTTGGCCCGGAGTCCGGATCTATCATTGGCGGCTATGTCGTTGTACGAGGGGGGTTCCCCCCCCCCGTCCGTGCTCATTTCTGGAAGTGCAAGAATCACGTGAGTGTCTGAGCTGAATAGCTAAAAGAAGGGAGTCAGGATCAGAACGCCAGAGCTTGCATCAGGCAGTCACGGGGCGGTGTTGCAGTCGAGCGTTAGGGTTCGCATCTCTTCCCTGGCCCTACTTTCAATATTTCAAAAAGGTATGACTGTTAATATTGATAAGACTAGGGTCATGGTTATTAAATCCAATAAGATCCCTTATGATACCTTGGTATATG
>CBVK0100005453.1:0-15440 GCA_900067695.1 Picea abies | reverse complement strand
GTTAAGTGCGCGTGTGGTTTGACCGGTGGGTTAACCACCCGGGAGTTATATGGTTTTGAACGGTTAAACTACTATTTCGCCTAGCCCAAGGTTCTATGCGCCATGTGCCCAGACATCGAGGCAGTTAAGGGCTGGCGCGCCCTTAACCATCCTACGGTTTGTACCAGTGCACAGTTGCATACGGGACTGAGTTTTTACGCCTAAATAAGCGTGTGAGCCAGGTTTGCTCAAGCAAGAGTGCGAATTGTAGAACCAGAGACAGCAAAGTTGAAGAGGGAGACTTCAAGGAGGCTAACTTCTTCATTTTTCGACCGATTGAGGTGCCGAAAGAGCCCAAACAGGGGTTTTGGGACGCTGGGAAGCCATTGGAGCAGTCGGTTTGTCATTTTGAGCATTGTAAGGCATGTTTTTGAGCACTTTGAGCAATTTAATAATAATGATCCATTGGAAGCTGGACCAGGAGATGTATCCCGGAGAGGGGTGAACTCCTTTATCAAGTTGTTGTGTTTATTTGCTGATGTTCAATGTTTATGCTGCTGTCTATGTGTATTTTGCATAAGTAATCCTTAATTTATGTGTTGCAAATTGATCCTGTTGCTTTGCAATAATTATTCAAGTTTTTCAAGTCTTCTTCATTTTTAGATCAAGTAAGCAAAGTGTTTTCTTTTATGGATGGGTTTTCAGGGTATAACCAAATTCAAATTAAACCTGAGGATCAACACAAGATGACATTTATTTGTCCTTGGGGTACTTTCGCATAACAGAAAATGCCTTTCAGCCTTAAAACACCGGAGCAACCTTCCAACGTGCCATGACCTTCATTTTTCACAATATTAAGCATATAGTCGAAGCTTACCTTAATGATCTTACTGCTCACTCTCGTAAGAGAGAAGATCACTCTATGCACCTTCGGCTTGTTTTTGAAAGATGTCAATGCTATATAATCCAGTTAAACCCTCACAAGTGCATTTTTTGTGTTAATTTTGGTCATCTTTTGGGATTTCTAGTTTCTGAGACCAGGATCATGGTAGATCTATTAAAGGTTGAGGAAATACTTCGATTGCCTCCCCTGCACACTATTAGAAAACTTCAAGGTTTGCAGGGGAAAGATAACTTTCTATGTCGGTTTATAGTAAATTATGTCAATATCACTAAGGTTTTCATGTGTCTTTTGAAGAAGGACACCCATTTTATCTCGAATGAGTGAGCCTAGGAATCCTTCGATGCTTTGAAGAAAGCCTTGGTATCGGTGCCTCTGCTAAAGTCTCATGACTACAGTAGGGATTATCTTCTTTATATCATCGCATCTGAGGAGACGATTGGTATGGTTTTGGTTCAGGAGGATGATGAGCTTCGTGAGCATGTCATCTACTATCTTAGTCGAAATTTAGTCGGTCCTAAGCTTAATTATTCTCACGTTGAAAATCTATCTTTGGTTGTTGTTCACGCAGTCCAACGTTTACGTCATTATATATTAATTTTCAAGACTACTGAGGTTTTCGATGTCAATCCATTTCAATACATCCTTACTAGACGTATCATAGGGGTAAAATATAATAAATGGATTGTCATTTTACAAGAGTTTGATCTCGATTTTGCTTCTGTGAAATCTAAGAAATCACTAGTATTCGCAGAGCTAATATCCGACTTTCCATGATTAGATGAGGATGTTATCCATGTTGATTCGTTTGCAGACGAACACATTTTTCTTGTCTCTTCGTCCAACCCCTAGTATGGAGACATTGTTCTCTATCTTCAAACCTTAAAGTTCCCTCAGCATCTCTTGCGAGATGACCGATGACGTATACGGTACCAAGATAAAAATTATACTATCATCGATGACACTTTGTATAGCTGAGGAATAAACAATATATTGCGCCATTGTTTAACACACGGAGAAGTCAATTCAATCCTAAATGATTTCCACAGTGGGGCTTGTGGTGGTCATCTATTCGAGCTTGCGAAAACCCAAAAAAATGTGTGAGTCGATTATTTCTGGCCTACTATATTTAAGGATTGTATTGAAGTGGTTAATAAGTGTCACCCCTACTAGGTTTTCACTTGAAAAATGCACTCGCATCCAACCCCTCTTCACCTAGTCATTACTGTCGCTCCCTTCACCAAGTGGACGGTGGACTTCATGGATTGCAACCCAACTTTGGTTGGGGGGCATCAGCACATTATCGTGGTCGTTGACTACTTTATGAAGTGGGTCGAGTCCATGCCTACATTTAAATCCGATGGGAATACTATCGCCTTCTTCATATTCAATCAAATTATCATCTGGTTCGATATCCCGAGTGAGATTGTCACTCATCATGGAAGTCACTTTCAGAATCAAATGATGGAAGAACTAGCATCTAAGATGGGGTTTATACATGGTAATTCTTCTCCTTAGTACCCCCAAGAAAATGGACAAGTAGATTCCATCAACAAGTCTCTCAAGACCATTTTGCAAAAAATTGTCAGCCAGAGTAAGTCTGACTGGCACATTATGCTATATCCCGCACTCTGGGCATACCGAACCTCGGTCAAGACTGCCACTGATTTTTCCCCTTTCCAGTTAGTACACAGTGTGGAGTCGATATTACATATTGAATGTGAAATCCCTTCTCTTAAGTTGGCAGTCACGCTCCTCCTTGACACTTCTGATCTCGAGTGACACCTTGTACACCTAGAGAGTCTTGACGAGAAGCATCGAGACGCCACTATGGTTATCGAGGCAAACAAAAGACGTGTCAATATCCAGTATGATAAGTCTATCTGTCCTCGATTGTACGTTAAGAGTGACTTGGTCCTCTTGTATGATCAAGCCAAAGAACCAGTGGGGCAGGCAAGTTTAAACCCATGTGGCACGGTCCTTATATCGTGTGACATGTCTTAGAAAAAGGAGCCTATGAGTTATAATATTATGAAGGGAATATTTTGGACGAGCCCAAGAATGGGCTCTACTTGAAAATATATTACGCTTGAGCCCCCAAGCTTGGGTGGAACTCTTTGTATACTAATGTAATTTAGTGTATATATATTTTCCCTTTCTTTTCATCTTCAGTTTTCTTATCGAGTTTTCCCTTGGTTAGCAGATGTCAACAGAGTCTTTGGTCTACCTAGGATTCTTATATGGAGCCATTCTTCATATACAGAACTTGGCTTCCGTCGCTTGGGTGGTTTACTCACCCGGGGTTCTACTGGTGTCTTCAGGTGGCGTATTCCTAGGGCCATCCATGAATAATGTGGTCGAATATAGCGTCGTTATAGAACTATTGCGTGATGCTATCTCACATGGCATTTTCTCTTTAGAGGTTCACCTGGATCCTCTACCTGAACCTCTACCTGAACCATGGGAATCCTATGAGTCAAATGAGATAGGTTTCCCTCCATGTTTTGTAGGACTCTCTCAGCTTCTCCTCCTGCCGCCTCATCTCCCCGGTTCCTCCGCTGATGTCGAGGAATCCCTTCCAATTGTCGTGGGCCCACATCTACGTCACAGAAGTGTATAGTTAGTACTTAAGCATCATCCAAAAATATTTTTGTTTCACTATACAAAAATACAAACAAATGAAATATTTAAAAACATTTGACATCCCTATGTCCCCGTAGGCGGTCCCTGTTGGGAGTGGAATTTATGGATCCCCTCTAAATTCGATCCCTGCATAGGGATAGTCATCCATAGCAATGACCTATCACTGCCACCAGTAGAAGAAATCCTCGTTGTAGGGTGTGGGAACCCTACCTCCCCCCTGACGTCTCATTACCTGGGTCCATCGTGCCATGGTTTGACGTGAGGTCCTCTCGAAAGAATCTCGACTCTAGGTCCCAAACCTGGAACTCGCTTGAAGAAGAAACTGCATAAGATAGAGGCAAACCCAAAGTTCCTCTTACTCCCCTATTTGCACTCTGTCAACTGGCTCTTCATATTTTCCAGTATTGAGGTACACCAATCATATATTGTGGGTCTCAAGCACTCTACTGCATAGAACATGAGCGACCTCGATGCCTGGTGCAAAGAAGTCGAACCTGTGATCCTGGTCAACACGAGGACAACAATCTTCAGGCTAAGATTGTTTATTGCTCGAATGGGGAGTTGACTCCCAATCTTTGGAGTCCCTGCTACACAGTGGGCGTCTATGTACTCCTCTATTTTCATTCTGCTCCCTTCTCCCCATGATTTGAGGTTTACAACCTCTCCCTGACGTGATAATCTAGTCAAAAAGTAGATATCCTCTACTTTAATCCTCAATGGTTTCGCATCAAGGTTGAATCTTTCTCTCAGGGTCCTAGTAAGCCACAAGCATCTCAAGCAACCTCACCTGGGCCCTCATCCCTTTGAGTGCCCAAAATTTATATAAGCCACATCTTTTCAAGGCCATTTGGGCCCCTAGATCTTGGTCCATAGCAGCATCTACCTCCTCGTTCTCTCTTTCCCTCCATTCAAGCACCATCCTACCAGAGAAAAGTCAAAATTTGAGTTAGCAACCATAGAAATCCTTGATTGTGTGCTTGTAAGTGATTTGCTTCACTTACATTCATGTATAGGGTTGGGTATACGTGCCCTGTAGTTTGTGCAGTCACATATAACCCATCGTATATGCGACCCAATAAGAGACAGCCCACGTACACCAGATTACACAAATTACGCCCTAAATTACTCAAAATTTGAAACCTAATTTAAAATTTTAATCCACTGGAAATGAAGAGGAGGGGAAGAGAAATTTCCTGGTCCATATGGTTTCTGATTTCGTCACCTAACGCTCCCGCAATCACCAGTTGAATCTCGGAGGTATTTTGGTCCAATTTTCACTATTTGGGTAAAAAGTCAAAATGACATAGTAAGTTTTGGTTTTGTTACTATTTATAACAGTTTTTACCCACTTTCTATAGTTTTGAGTCATTTTTTCACCTAATGGACTAATACAAAGGTGGATTGAGTTGGTTTTTGTAGTTTTCACCAGGGATTCTTGTGGATTTCAACGTTATGTCGGTTGTTTGTCACCACGGGCAGGTATTTTCACTACCCAGCATATAGGATAGGTATCCATTCCATGATGCATTTTCGCATCATCCTATAATTGTCACTTTTTATGCCTTAGGTACGAACCCATTTGTTGCAACAAAGAAACTTCCATCTTCTATAAGTAGTTTCGTTATCAAGTGGTAGAGACTTACCGAACATGGGTACCCTAGTTAGATCCTCTGCTTCATTCGGTGCCCATGAAGAGATTGTTTCCATAGGACCGGGATTCCCTCATAGCTAGTACATGACTTTATGTTGAGCCTCATTTCTCACTCATAAACATGTTTCCTTATACCCCGAGGACTCCCAACCGAGTTTAATTTAATCTCTTTTCCAACTCATCTTCAAAAAGTGAAAAGATTGTCGAGTGAACTTGTCTCTTTCACACTCGTAAATTGGATTTGAAAGGACGTCTATTTGGCACAAGTTTATCCATTTTTCACACCAAGTAGACTAAATGCCATGAAAAAGGACATTTTTTGGCATTAAGTTGTGATTGCATCTCATGCCCTTGCTTGCAGTATTGAGCCTATAGTCAGTTCTCGCTTTGCATTATAAACTATTTTCCTCAACAGTTTTTGCATCCTCAACCAAGAATATCCTTGTTTATATCCTTCGCAATTTGACACCCTACACCTAGAAGGGAACATTCCCCCAAGTGTCCATCTTCTGCATGCATTTCCTTGCATTGAGCATAGGTATGTTCCATTGTTGGAACTATTTTTGCTTACTTGCGACACTCATTTCCTCCTCTATATAGTATTATCATATATTGGCAACAGTCGTGTTGCCTTTGAACAGAGCACAAAGTTATTGAGTCCATTTTTCATCATAATTTTGGGAGTAGCGTGGCCTTAGGAAGTTGAGCTCATTACAGAGTCTTCTCTACCGACTGCTTACTCTTCCAATCCCTATAGAGAATTCCATTGATTCCTTTTGCATCTCATGGTTTCATCATTAAGTCTATGCTATCAGAGTCTTCCATATGTCTCATGATCTTGTTCAAAGGAAGTCTATCAACCTGTGTCAGCCACTCCTCAAAACTCTTGATTTTGTATGTCGGACATACCCTCAATTTGTCTCAGAGTCACATGATATTGTAGTCCTATCATGCACCCTGGTCCTACTTTCATCATTGGTAGGCAACCTTGAACCCAGCAGTTGACACTTCATCATTGGTCGTTGACTGGGTGGTTTCCCTTGTGTTTGATAGCAAGACATCTATTCAAACATTGGGATTTGTGCAGTGTCTTGGATTCCATTAGCCTTATTTGGGGTTTCCTCACCTTTGTCATCAGTTTTCATCATTGGTTGTTATTCAGAGGGTATTTTTTGTGTACTGCTTGCACTTGGTGCACGTGAAAGATGCACAGGGTCATTGGTTCATGAACATGTTCTTCGTCCGATTTCCTCCAAATCATGAAGCTCCTACTTTGTACCTCGTGCTGACTAATGAGAGATGCCTTAATGCTCTCCTTTCAGTGGGTCTCCTTCCATCGATGCAGCTCCTCTATTCTGGAAATGGGACCTAGAGTCTTATGATTACCTTGAGACTTGCAGTCATTAGTGGTAGGTTCTCTCGCCATAGACAGTTGGGAATACATCAATGTCTCCTAATCGATGGATTCTTCAGGTGTTTGACACCCACTCCTTTATTCACACTTTCAATAATGTACTCGGTGCCTTGATACCTACTTTCATTATTTGTAGGTTGTCTCATGTTTGTTAACGATATACATCAATGACTAGTAATCAAATGATGTCTCATTGTGTTCGACCTCAACTCCTTTATTCATATGATGTAAACGTGCACCCTTGGCAGATTGTGTAGAAGACTTGAAGACATCAGTATGCGGTCGCAGATTTCCTGAGTTGTTTGTTCCTTTTCATTGGACCAGTACCTATATGACTTCAGTGATCATGGGAGATCATATTGTACTCCATTGTATACATATATCTTCATATTGGTTTTGAGACTGGTTATACTAGGACTTGTTCGTGACTGTGACAACCATTGGAATGTAACCGCATTTGTATTTTCCTATTCATGGCCATGGACAGTTGTTTGGTATATTTTCACATGGATTTGTAGTGTAATTCTATTGGCAGCCATGTATGCAAAGTTAGTACAAAATGTAATGAGAAACTAGTTCTTCCAGTTGGTTCCCCATCACTCCACTTTTGGGTTGTTTATAATGCATTTCAGCCATCGCAGATACTCCTCTGACCTCACACATTAGGGGGAATCTCTTATAGAAAGATTTTCCTCACCCTATGAAATCTTGCACAAAAGGCCTTTTTTCATTTCCCTATGCAGACTTATCATCCCTATTTGTAAAATCCAGAGATAAAAATACATATTTTTCCACATGTACACATCTTGCGTACTATACAGCATGCGTATACGCAGGCTGCACCACTACAACCCGTGTACATTGATATTTGTGCCAAAAAATGAAAATTAATGTCGGGTTTCCATGTCACGACAGGAGATCTATGATCCTTGGCCTTCCATATACTGGAAATGTTCTGAATCGCCCCTTCATTTCCATTCTGAAGACTATAAATGGGCCAATTCCGAGCTATAGAAAGAGGAGAAAGAATTCAACTTTGAGAGCAAAGTTACTCTTGAGAAATTATTTACTTCATATTGAGTCTGCATCCCTTTGTCCTTTAAGTTTGAACACAATGTTCATCCCCCAATCTCTTCCATTATTGATGGAGAACCTTAGTGTTTCTCTTTTATGAGCTGGTCTTGGGTGGAGGATTGAAGTGGTGGAGGCCCAGTTGGAAGGAACTTAGTTTCTCGGTTCCAAACCGTGCTGACACGGAAGTCTGTAATATTTTCACTTTTGTTGATCATTTATTAATAGAAATACTCCTTTCCCGTCAAATTGGCATCTTGCAAATATTTGAGTTTTTATCCATGGGTGTATTTGTTATGTATATTAATGGATTATGCTATCTAATGTGCTAGCCTTTTATATTATCACCATATGCTTTCTTTGATTGGTTGTTGAGAACTAGTTGTAGGTATATAGCTTTGGGTCAAAGCACTCAACGGTGGACTTCATTGAACATCTGGACGAGGTAGGTCTCTTTCTTATCTCACTTGCATATTGGTTTATATAGCATGTCTTTGGGATAGAGTTGATTTATGTTGTCATTTCTGTCTGTTGTAGTTTACCCTAGCCATAGAGAGATTTTCCTCATAATAGATGGAGCTACCTCTAGTATCATGTACAATTTTCTTCCCATGGTAACAATGACACTACAAGGTCTAGACTCATAAAAAACATGACATTTCCACATATATGGTTGGACTAAAAGAAGATCACAAAATTCAAGTGGGGAAACATCACACAATACCTCATCCTTGAAGGGATTGATGCCATAGGGAAGGCAACATTGTTGACTGATGCGAAGATCGCATCTTTGGTTGATTCACTCGATGTTGTATGACTGCGAATGTGGTTTTTTCAGCAAATCCAACCGCTTGATGACCTTTGCTGAAATGAGGTTCTTTTGGATTCCGCTATCAACAATAAAATGTAGCATAGCACCCTTCCCCACATTTGCAAGTGAAAATGGAACTCACCTTCCTCCGACTCTTCTAGTTTTTTTGGCTAGATATTGGTGGTATGAATGTGGCACTAGGTTCTACATCAATGTTCTGCTTCCCCTTATTTGGCTCTTGTTGTGGGTAACTTCACAACAACACCCCCATCTTTTTAAATTTTATGGGTCCCTAAAATATTTTTATCTTTTTCTTTTGCACCTATCTCTTACCCTACAAGACCTGCATCCTTACTTCGCTAAGACAACCCAAGATTAACTCAAATCTATTTTGGGGTCGTGTTCATCGAAGTCCCCTTTTCACGCATTAACTTAATATTCTATATTTGCAGTCTGATGACTCTGGCTCTCACATTGTTTTCTTTTCACATAGCCCCAAGGCTCGTTGTGACCTATCAAAATAACCACCTCCCCAAGTGGCATCCCAATATTGGATTGTTGACTTCATATTTATCATTCTCCAATGAGTTGTTTTTATTTATTTCGAAACATAACAATGTTTCTAAAGTATCGAAGTAATATTACCCTTGATACTATCCTCATCAGGAGCCTTTTTAAGCCTCATATTATCGAACTGCAAAGATAAAACTCTGATGGCCTCTTGACCCCTTTCACATGTGTATCCCGCTAAAAGAATATTCTTCAATACTGTCTTTTTCGGAGCTCAAACATCTCCACATCCTTCAAACCTCCGACATCCATGTCTAGAAATCCTATAAAGCACATAGTGTAGTGCACCTTTCTAAAAAAAACAATGAATATTATGTCGATACCTTCCCCTCGAGTTTTAGTTTTTCCCTCATCTGGATTTACCCCGTTGGGTCCCACCTCTTTCTGTATCACTATTTATTGGTTGATGCTCCAGGCCCACCCATTGGTCCATGTATAAGGTAATATGCCTTCGATACCCATCCCTTCGGAGTTCAAAAAAGCCATGATCTCTCATACTCCGAAGGCTTGACCCCGATAATGGTCTTATTCGAAGATTTGTTTTAGCACTACCCACGATGCCCAAATCAATGCATCTATCCATCTTAATTAGCTTTATTTATAGAGATGACACACAATAACAGGAAAATTTAAGAGCAGATTTTGCAAGATCCTTGTACACACCTGAGTTATGGAATACTAGTGCTAGGTGAATGTGCATTGTGAGTTACAAAATACACCCTTTCATAACACATCTTTCACCGTAATCTTTCGAAACACATTCTACGAAGTTTTTTTTTGTCTAGACTCTGTTGGCGACAGAAGTCACTCCTGGATTGCAGTAGGAGTAAGCATGAAGCCCATCAGTTTATGTCACTATTTGTTGATAAAGGATGATGAATGGAAATAAACTAATAACAATATCGTTCTAACTCAAAAACTAGGCCAGGCAAGCACAAGCAGATGAGGTCTTGGTTTAACTTCAGACAGTAAGTTGTAATAAGGGTGAGTAGGAGGAAGATTTGTGTGAGAAAATGCGAAGTCCTGTTGTAGGCATCGAGCTTTTAATAGCCTGTAGAAGAAAAACTTGAACACGAGAACCTCTTATATTCAAGAGCAGAAACACTAAAAGAACATAACAGTGTTATAATAAATCCTTTATCATAACATAGTCACGACAACTCATGTGAATCAGTCAATCATGAACCCTTTTAGTATGAGATTGAAACCAGATGAAAAAGAGTGTTGCCTTACATTAAACAAGAAAATTTCAGATGTAGATACAAAGCCAAGAAAACCAGTGCTTCATTAAAACATTACAGTCGGGAGCTCAACTCTACCATCCATTCCTACAAAAATACAAAAACTGAGTATATATACTTAGAGGAATTTTCCCCCTTGGAAGCAAGAGGGTAGTTGAGATATTAAAGTCCAATTTAGCATGTGCAGGCTCCTCGGGTCAGACAAGGACATGAGATCGGCATGGCTCTTTTTAGGAGACCTGCACACAGGACAATCTTGGGCAAACTGCCTGCCAGAACCTCCATGCATTACATTAATGGCTTGAGCTGAGGTTTCAGCTACCTGCTCAATTTTCATTAATTGCCTTCTTCCACGGTGGGTGGCCGAGACTTCGAGCACAAGGAATGACCACGCGCTTGCTTCCCAGGGCTCAGAGGCTAACCTCCTTTCTATTTTGGCTCCACCCTCAATGTAACCCATGGCCATGACCTGGTGCCTCGCTCCAGAGGCACTTTGACAATTCTACTTTTGGGAGACTCCACCATCCCAGCATCCAGGATCCTTGGTGACTAAAACTATGAAATGGCCCTCCATATCGATGGTTGGATCTGGCTTCAAAATCAATGGACACGATCCATTTTCCCTTTAACACATTGGCTCTGAGCCCCTCATCTGCTTTGTCTCCTTTCCATATGACCTTGTGCTATGACCATGGGCCCACACCCAAAGGCACCTTTGCATCTCACGTATCGTGGAAGGAAGGGAGTCAAGCCTTGTATTTCAAAGTTGCGATAGCCGAGATGGCGAACGAACTTAATCAGGCACCACGTGTCCTCCAATACTAATGGTCCTGATCCTTTCGGGGATTCTCCTACCGGGATTTCTCGCTCCTCTTCCTCCAACTGCCTTTCCATACGACCCTATGCTATGACCGTGGGCCCACACCCAAAGGTGCCTTCGCATCTCGCATATCGTGGATTGAAGGGAGTCGACCCTTGTATTTCAAAGTCACAATAGCCGAGATGGCAATTGGACTTAATCAGGTACCACATGTCTCGACTGGATCGGACGACCATGATCATTCCATGACTTTGGCCCTAAGGGATGGATCCTCGCTGCTGAAAACAAAAATGCCCACTCGCTTGATTTTAAGCCCGAAATGGACTTCTTTTGTGTGTTGTGATTGACGCTCATGAATGTGGCCTTTGAATGAAACGCATTTTATGGGTTTTTAAAACCCATTTCTTTGTGTTTTACACGAAGGGCTTGAAGTCGGAGAGAAACACCCCCCTTGCAAGAATTGGTGCTAACAGACTCCATCGCTTACTAAGATCCCCTACTCTGTTACAACAAATGATTGTTTACTGGTAACCTTCGTTTTCTATCGCTTAACCAGTTTTTTCATTATTACAGCTAATGTGTTATACTTAAGATAAGATGATATTATTTTTAACGTGTTATTGTAGGATAATTTGGTTATTCATCATGGTCAGCCATAACCCCAAAAGATATATAAGTTTGGTGTACTTCCAAGGTGTCACAGGCCCTGAAACATCATCTCGATCGGTTGAAACTATGATGACTGACACAATTTCTCACACTGGAGAGGACCATTTCCCCAAATTTGAAGATATCTATAGGATATTTGACTCCGTAGAGTTTCCTGAAGACGAAAATGTTTTAGAGGTGTACTAGAAAATCTTGAAAAGCGGTATCCACACGGTAGTTGCGAGGCCACAACTATTCCCATACAATGAGGCAACACAATGGTGCCTTAGGAAATTTTACGCTTCCATCATGAACATCATGAGAAAGTAGGGGGTGTGAGTAGCTTCTCTCAGACTAGAGTATATTAGCTCCAGATATCACCTTCCCGCTCCCACTTTCTCGTTGAATGAACCTTTCTTAAAAGGGTTCGCCCATGCAAGAAAAGGACTGAAAAAATAGATGAAACAATAGTGGGTGGACGAAAATGAAACCCTTAAACAAATTCAAAAATTGGTCCCCACCCATAGGATTAAAACTCCTTACAAGTTGTTGGTGGCCATTCTCTATCGTTTATACGGGGAAGAAAATAGTACTCACTTCCAAATTGACTAGTTACCTTTGGCACACACCGTCGTTAGAATGAAACAAATCTTCAACTAGGTAGATATCCTAGCCTTTATCATATGCATGCATACAAAGAATCTCCCAATTATGAAGAATCCATGGTTTTATATGTCTTCTTATATGATCGATGCCATTTGTTCCTCAGTACAATTTCCCAAACTAGGATGGAATTGGGACCGAAGTCAACCCCCCATTCATGTTTATTTCTCCCAACTGTGGAGCGTAAATTTCAGACAACATTTTTATGATATTTGCAATTTTTTTCTTTCCCCTCTACATTCCGTCATTTTCGGCTACCCCAGACATAGGATCTGCTTTGAGGCTAGAAATTGGATGAAAGGGGTGGCCAATTGGTTTTTCTACAAGTACTATTCATTTATCAGGGTTTATGGGACCACTGGGGGCCCACATATCTTTCCATATTTTTTCCCAGAATGATTATTAATGAGAGAAATAGCATACCAAACGATGGGGTCTGGAGTCACCACACTTTTGCAAACTAGTTTTAAAATATTGTGGCCAATCTTCCCTCTCCACATTGGAATTTATTCCATTTACTATGCTCAACATGCAAGAAAGGGAGGTAAGACCTTACAAGAGTTAATTGTGTGCTCGGGTGAGCCTAAATTCCATGATCCTTATGAGTTGGCTATCAGTCATGTTATTTTTGTCGGCCTCACTCATCCAAATATCCATGTTGTTTATTTTGAGGAGGATAAATTTAAAGGAGTACTCTCGTATGATGAAGTCTTGCACCAGTTTCCCCATGATGTTGCAAAGATAGAACTTGATCTCGAACAAGAAGAATTCAAGATGGAAACTTTAGCCCAATTCCATAAGTTTTGTTAGTAAGAACAAGATATACGAAATTCCAAAGAGCAGGAGAAGACCAAAAAATAAAAACAACTTAAACAGAAAAGGCTCCAAGCTGAGCAAGATTATCAAAGAAGACAGACTGAGGAGAAGAACAAGATAGAACATGAGTGCACGACACATCAGGTTTCTCTACAAAAGAATAAATAAGAAGAAGATAAAAAGTTGGCAGAGGATGAGGAATTCAAGAGTCTAGATAATGAAGCACAAGCCATGAAACTGGCTGAAGAGGCAAAGGCGAAGCGATTGGCCAACGAGGTTGAATCAAATAGAGAAGTTGATAAGATTTTAAAGCAGAATTTAAACCAAACCCTAGCCACTCTATCGACACTTAACCTAGGAATTGTGAATATACCTCCTCTGAAGTACACCCTCACAAGCTCCATATCAATACATTCCTCCCTCTCTTCCCAAGCCCTCAATTTTGAAGGATATGTATGTTGGAAAAACAGGACCATGGAGAAATAAAATAAAACAAATGCGGAAACAAAAAACAGAAGATACACAATACAAGAGAGACATAGATTTACGTGGTTCACCCAGTGTGGGCTATGTCCACCAGAGAAATTGTCAGGTCCTTCCTTTATTATTATCCAGCAAATGAAGGGATACAACCTACAACAAAACCCAATGTAACTTCCTCTTCTTTCTCTCACAATCTCCTCTCTCAAAATACAATACTCACCATCATACATAGCCACAATACATTTTCCTCATAAAATAGGGTTGCCTTCTAGGGAAAAAAACCCTAACATAATTTCTACCGTTAGATCTGCGACCTTATAATGAACGGTCCAGATTTAAAGTGAAATTACAATATACTTTTACAAGGAAATTTTTCCTTCAGGGGCTTCACCCTCGAACCCTCGCTTTCCCCCAGACCCCCCAACCATGGGGATAGCCCCCCCGGACCCCCCAGAGGGGGTACCCCCCCTCTGCACTCCCCCGCGTGGAAGATTGTACATACTTCTGGGGTGTAAATACTTCATGGGGTATAAACACAGCTGAAAGTAAAAGACCTCTGAATCAGGAAGATAATCAGGCTCCACAACCAACAATCTCCCACTTGGAGACTATTCTCAACAACTCTGCCATTGTTGTATATGATAGACTCTAAACCTTCTTGGACCTAGCAAATTTCTCATCTTCATCTTCATTCTTGAAGACCAACTGAAACTGAGCAGGAACTCAGTTACTCCCTGGTTACTCCCTTTGTTAACATGTCTGCAGGATTCTGGCTAGTGTGTATCTTTTCCAACTTCAAATGTCCATCTTCCAAGGCGGATCATATGAAGTGGTACCTCAACTGTATATGCTTAGTCTTCGAATGGAAGGTTGAGTTCTTTGCAAGATGAATTTCACTCTCACTGTCACAGTACAACCTGCTATTCTCGTGCTTCTTTCCCAATTCCTCCATAAACCTTTGTAACCAAATCATCTCTTTACTAGCCTCTATAGAAGCAAGATACTCTACTTCTGTTGTTGAAAGTGCAAAAACCTTTTGCAGTTTCGAAATCCAACTTATTTTTTTTCCACCTATAGTAAAAACATACCATGTGGTGCTCCTCCTGTTGTCTTTATCACCTGCCATATCTGAATGCTCCTCCTGTTGTCTTTATCACCTGCCATATCTGAATCAACATATCCCTATAGAAAAGTGTCTGAACCTCCAAAACATAATGCATGAGTAGCAATACCTCTCAAATACCTGAGAATCCACTTTACTGGCTCCCAATGTTCTTTACCTGGATTGTTCATATACCTGCTCACAACTCCCACTGCATGTGAAATATCTGGTCTTGTGCAAACCATTGCATACATCAAGCTGCCAACTACTGATGAATATGGGACCCTGGACATGTATTTTATCTCCTCCTGTGTATGGGGACACATTTCCTTAGTTAATTTGAAATGTCTGGCCAAAGGTGTACTAACTGGTTTTGCATTCTACATTCTAAACCTCTCCAACACCTTCTCTATGTACTCACCCTGAGACAATGTCAGCTTGTGATTTTTCCTGTCTCTTGTTATTCTCATACCAAGGATTTTCTTTGCAGCACCCAAATCCTTCATCACAAATGAATTGGCTAATTTCTTCTTGAGCACATTTATATCCTGCATATTAGACCCTGCAACAAGCATGCCATCTACATACAATAGCAAGATAATATAGCTTCCATTTTCTAGCCTTTTA
>CBVK0100005452.1:0-15441 GCA_900067695.1 Picea abies | reverse complement strand
TCTCTTTTTCAAGGCGTTGAGTACTTTTTCTGAGGATTTTCTATGATATATTGATATTTGGTTATTAACATATTCTCGTCAAATCAAATATCTAATTCTCACCTTGAGACTCCTTTTGAATCACTAACATGATTCAAAATGAGCTCTTCTAAGTGTCCACATACCTATTTTCTCCATCTTTTAAACCATATTCCATTATGATCCTTGACTGTAACCACACTCTAATTCGAAAATCTCACATTTGAAGCCTCTATTCTTATCCATTGCTAGCAAAAGGATCATTCAAATTGGGGGTCCATTACAGCTCCATTGTCGGAGTTTATCATAGTATGGGGAAGCCATGAATAATTCAATATGAACCCTTGACATTGGAAACTCTGTAAGGGTATCAATAATATAATGAAAGCAAGGGAATACTTGAGAATGTAGTATGACTTCAATTCCTCTATCAATTTGGAGGACATAACGTCTCTATGAAAAAATCATTTACACAAGGATTTGATGGCCAGATTGCATGAATTGGTGATTTGGTAATGAAGGTGATAGAGGAGACAATTGTAGAGGCTACGGGCATGCCCCAGAGAGGTGAAATATGGTTTCAACCCAAAAAATTTAACAGGGGGCATGGCCACGATTCCTCCGCAACAATGAACATGCACCAGACTAGAAGCATTGATTCCCAAGGTCATGTCTAAAGGAGATGTGGAGGAATTTTCTATTTGTACTTCAAAACTTTGTCACTTTTGAGGGATGATATGTCACTATCTTTTTGTATCATATCATATTGCTTCTACATTTTGAACTAGGTGATCAAATAAATTTTCAATTCTACTTTTGTAAGTGTTTGGGGAAGAGTCAAAATATGTCTAGAATAACCCTAAGAATGTGAGTAGCAGTCTTTATCATCATGGCTTAATCAAAATATTAATTGTGAAAGTGTTTAGGAAATGAAATGGTAATTGGTATTTGTTTTGGCTTAGGAATGGATTCATTAAGGTAGGAACAAGATTAGTCGTTTTTCTTGAGGAGGTCATTGATATCCCCGAAAACAATGAAATAAACACTAAATGAAATGAAGGCCTCAACTCCCATAGATTTGAGGGCTTTAATATTAGTATCTATGACAAGACGAAGAGTCCATTTCCAAGGAAAATTAGACATCCAACTAAGGATGTATCACCTCCACTTCGAATATTCGCACGTATCATGGCCAAGCAAAAAGTTGAAAATCAAGGTATAAAGGTGACAACACCTATTGTTCCTTGTTAGAAGTATGTGAATATTGTGCATGACAAGGAAATACCAAAAGGGCCTAACGATGTGTAGCAAGAAATTTTTTTCAAGGCCGGGGATATTAAATTGAAGAATAACGAGTCTGAACCAAGGGTCTCTGACTTTCAACCTAAGCATGTCGATGTATAGATACCACAGGTGGAAATTTGTGAAGATGATATAGACTACAATGATTCTCATCACCCAATGTTTTCTTCAAACAATCCCAGAAGGTAACATATCAAGGAGACTAAGAATATTAGAGAATTATAAGATTAAATCAAAGAATTTGAAGTGTTAGATGGATATGTGAAGGACGCGAATACTACTCTCAAAAAGAGATATTCTCAGTTGGAAATTGAAAATGGGAAATTGGTCAAAAATAACAAAAAACTACTCAAGAGTGTTAAAATTTTGCACACATAGGCTCAATTGTTGATTGTACACAATAGGGCCCTGGAAAGGAAATTCAAGGAAGAAAGGGACAGGAAACCAGTGTCATTATCTCTATTCAAAAGTAGTAGACCTATTTTTTCCTAGAATTGTTTACTTGGACATTAGTTTTTGTTTGTACCGGGACGTACAAAACCTTCAACATGGGGGGATGTTGGCCTCCAAAATTGATTATTTGATTTCTATTAAAACCCCTCCTTAACCCATTTATTCCTCCTTTTTTCCTCATTATCATCCCTATTATCACAATAGTATCAGAGTTTTGATGGAATAGTTATCTAGAGCCAATAAGGTAAGATCATATTCAATATGTGATTATTTCCATTGATTAGATAGCTTAGATATATTACTAATTGGGTTATTCCTGATGATATTTTTCACGAGTTCATATCGTGCAACACACAAAGGATTGTACAACATCTATGGATTTCCATGTCATTGGTTTACATATCAGCGGCCAACCTAGAGCTAAACCATGACATGGGTTTTGCTCGCAGTTGGGCCAACATGATATGATATCTATGGAATTCAGATCCAGAGATCGAGGAGTGTGCAAGATCAATTTATACAAACTAGGGAAAACACTTCCATTATTAGTGTGTCTAGCATGATTCATGCTTGATTTGGTTCGAGATCGATATACTCATGCATATCCATGTCTTTAAAATATTGTGGCAATGATTTTTACTGTATAAATTTGTCTCTATTCTATAAGAACATATCTAACTTGATCCCCTTGGTATTAATTTATATTGGGCATTTGTGGATTAGGGGATTCATTCGAATAGCTTTTCCCACTTTGGGAGTTCATTATGTGTATAAAAACAATAGTGTATCAATATAATAAGAGAGCAGAGATTAGTGATAAAACAATGGGTAGGAAACAAAACTTATGATTCATACTTGAGCTCTATAATTTTGTCTTTGTTTAATGCAATGAACTAATGTTAAAGATCCAAATTGGTGTTATTCATTTTCCAGTCCTATATATTTTCTTATCAATGAGACACCAATTGGGAGGGCCCACCAGTCTGGTTCTCGTTGCCTTATGTTTGATAGCAGTAGAGGTAACAATTTTGACTCCTTGTTTTAAGATTGTAAGCATTTGTGATTTTTATAGTTTGAATTATTATTGTGTGATCGATGTTATTCTTAATATCTATGTAATTTATATTGAAGACTGTAAACATTTTTCATTTATTATAGCTTGAGTTGATGTTACATGATTCAATCTATAATAAATTGTATTGATACTGCAGGTAATTTATATATTTGGTGTATTTCATGATTTTTATTGAAAGGATACTCTATAACTTTGTTTATGATTCGAATGTGAAGAGTAGTTAAACTCAGTTTTCTTTATAATTAATGCACATCTCTTTAAACTACAAAATGAGATAGTTTGTAAGGTTTGAACTTTGTGTGAATGTGAGTGTGGATTGATCCTCCTCTTTCTCCTTAATTTTCTACAAGCACATTAATTTGATTGAGATAGGACTCATTGGGGGTTGAATAATAACATTGAGTTGATTCTATTATGTGAACGTTGTGTTCCTCACAGTGAAAGAATGATAACATGTTCCCTTTACAACTCTCTGTTGCTACCCAGTGAAGATCATCTCCTTTTATTTCCTTTCATGATTATGTGTGAAATAGAAGCGATATCTCTCTCTGAAGGGATAAGATACACATTGTAACTCTTTGTGGTTGCATGGAATCCTTTTTGGCTCAGAGTGAAATATTGTAACCTGATGTGAATGGTCTCTATGTTGACACCCCAATTAGCACACATCTCTTAGATTTACACTCTGAGTGCTTTCTTTTACATTCCTTTTTTGATTAAACTACAATAACAATGTCACTTGAAGGTGGAAATGAGATTATCCCTAAAAAAGGCATACGTGAACACTTTGTTAACTCATTGTGAAAGATTGTAGCATGTTCCAATGGGGCATCTTCTTGTTTTTTTCCCCCAATGAATGAGTTTCTTGTGATTTTCTAGGAGTAAAGTTTTTCTTCCCATAGATTAGATATATCTCCATGTTATAGTGTTCGCACATATAGTGTTGGCATATCTAAGTTTATGAACTCCTGGATTGATATATTTAATGTCAGTAAATTAGCATATACTTTACCCAACACCTACGGATTGGAGAATTTAATGAAATTTTTTCTAAAAAGGACTGGAGAATATACTACCAAGTGCATCGATGGGGTCAATGTAGTTTGTGTGAAGGTCATCGGTATGGACCAAAAACAATTATAACAACTCATCCGATGAACTGGAAGAAATATTACAAAATTCACTAGTTGATAAAACCACGTACTAGGAGAGTTAGTTTGAACCTTGTTGGTATATACTGGAGGATTTTGTATTAACTCCTTCATTGAACTGAGAGTAACCAAAAAAATGTTTCCTACTCTTACCTGGGGACCCACATGATAACCTTGCCAATTATGCAAGTTTATGAAAATATGATTAATTATTGGGATCACGGCTTGGCATAGTTTGGAATTAGTTTTGATGAACTAATTTGACTCGGGATGAGCTTAAACATTAGTCAAAATACTATGCATTCCACTCACCCAATAGAATTTGAACAGGGAAAGACACCTTTTCCATATGTCGGTTCAAAATAGTAAGCTAGGGAACAATATTTTTAGGGAGAAGGTTGGGGTTTTGTGGAGGTGCAAGCCTAGGAATAGTTTTTGTTTTTCAACATGGGTGCACCTTGGCATGCAATGAATCCATTTGATAGCATAGGAAAGGGCATTTTCATGAGGGGAAGATGAAAAAACAATCCTAGAGACTCAGGTTAAGGCCAATAGATTGATAGGGATAGGTGAGGCATGGTCAAAGGAGGACAAGGTATAAGGGTCAGTGGATGGGATCATATGTACCCTCTACTAGAGATAATAGTTAACCCCAACCTTGCAGAATATAAAAATGTGAAGAGAGAGGAGCTATGACTTACCTGGAAAAAATGACACGTGGACCCAAAGAGTGTTGAGATGATATTGGAGGGTGAAAGCATTGGTGAGTGTGATACCTTATCTATCGTTTGTTTGGAACTTTATTTCCTCCTTGGTGATAAGAAAATGATAAAAATGATGGAAGGGGAGCGCTCTTTTATAGTTGTGGCACAAAAAATAAAGAAATTGGAAAGGTTGGGAAGAACTCAATCAATGTTAAATCCCTTACTCTATCAAAGGTGAAGTTAAAAAATGGTCTAGTTATACAGGAGGAAATTGTGGAAAGAACTCTAGTGTACATCGACAATATTAGCACAAAATCCTCTAGTAGGTACTAGAGCCTATAATGGGAGGTATGTCAATTTCCTTGATTGTGTATTGGAGAATATTAGGGGAACTCTTATGGTTCAACAAGTAGAGTTCATGTGAACTCTCTCGGTCGCATCAGAGTAGTTGCTATCAACTTGGTCAGTGATAAATAATGTGTATCAACAGAATTTGGAGGATACTCTCCAATATGTTGGAGGACTTTAGTGGAACTCCTATGGTATGTATCATAGGAGCTAAGGGGAAATTCTCCAATAGAAAAAATGATTATTGAAAATTGTCTAAGTGTCAAAACCAAATTAAACCAAACAAAACTTTGAAAAATCAAGAAACATGATCATAGAGGGATGAGAAGATTTTAATCAAATATCAAAAGTTGGGGTAGATTTTCTTAGTTATTCAAGATAATCTCAAGTAGAAAAGGAGAAGTCCCATTTTCTTGTTGAAAGAAAAGGATTTTCAAGCAAGAATACAAGAAAATGGGAAGGTGTTGATGCCTGGCACAATAGTTTGATTATTTTGTTTAGTAATGCCATTATGTTGAGGGGTATGAGGGACTGACTACTTCCATTAAATACCAGATCGAACCAAGTATTATTCAAAATTTCAATTTACATACTCACCACCATTGTTTGATCTTAAGAACATGATGGGTTGGACATAGTGCTTTTCATCAAAGGCCTTGAATTCTTTGAAATTTTCAAAGATACAATTCTTATTTTTCAAAAAATAAATACAAGTGAAATGAGAAAGATCATCAATGAATGTCAAGATGTTCCTTCAAACTACTAAGGAAGGTACATTAATGCAGAATAGGTCACTTTGAACTAGTTCCAAGAGGTTTTGTGCTCTCCATGCTCTGTTAGAGTCAAAGGGTGCCCAATGATGCTTGACAAACACATATCCTTTATAGACTCCATCAGAATAAACACTTTAGGTAAACCCGTAACCACATTTTAAGTTTCCATTGACTGTGGACTTCAAAAATTTAGGTTTTTGAATCATTCATGTCAGGTTTGATTTCATTTGTTTATGTGAGAAACAAGATCAGTTGATTCAAATTTGGGTTAAGTCATGCCACAAAATGTATACAAATTGTCTTTCTGGTTGAGAAACCCTTCGGCGAAAATTGACCAACCTTTCTTCAAATCGCAAATAAGGAATCAATATGGCCAAATCTGCACAACATTTATTGTCTATTTTAATTGAGAAAATCAACAACATATTGACACTAAGGTTTAGTACATGATAGACATTGAAAATTCTTTTGTGTCGACTGGGAACTTCACTACAACAAAAAATGTCAAGATCAACGTCATCAACAACATAAATCTTTATCTCCACAACTTTATCTAAGGACATGAACAAGGAAACATCTTTATCCATATGATGAGTGCACTAAGAATCGACTACCCATTCATTCTGCGTAGAATGAGACAATAATGATTGAGAATTTCTGACTTGGAAGGTGAAATTATTAACATGTCAATGAAAAGTGGACATGTACCCTTCAAGGAATTTTATCTTCTTCTATAGGTCATCTCTCTTCTTGTAGAAGACCTTTTCCACATGTCTAGTCTTTCCACAGTACTAACATGTATTCTTCGTTCAACTCTGGAAGGGTGCATCTATCTTCCCTTTAAGTTTTTGGTCAAGGAATCCAAGTCTTTATATAGGCGTATCAAACCATCCTCTTTCCTTGTGATTTGACTTTCCCTTTCCCTTGAGAAACTGATCTTGGTATTTTCCACCAAGATTTCCTTCATTAATCAGTTTGTTTTCATCAGTAATCAGGAAGCCATAGAAATATTCAAAGGTGTAATCCTTACCATCTTCCCTACATGCTTGTTAATTGGTATGAAAATTTGAAACAAACATGGAAAATGGTGTTCCCAAGTTCATCATGACCAACACAATGATTTGTTCATCGTTCTTCAAATAATTCTTTCCACATTCACCTAATTTCAACTGTAGTTCCTTCACATGAATCAAATAGTCCTCTATTGATCATAATAATGAGGATCGAGAGACTTCAACTCTTTTTCTAATTGCATGATGTGGATTTCATCAACTCCATCGAATAGAGACTTCATATTCTTCCATACTTGATGAGGGAATTTGATTCCACTAATGTGAAATTGAATCTCCCATGAGATATAGGTCATGATCACCCATATAGGCTTGTCCTTTTTCTCATCAACAACGAATTTTTCCTTATCATCTTTTGGATCTAGAGTCACGGTCTTTGAATATTGACATGATCATTTACTCTTCAGTAGGATTTCCATGTCTAGTTCCCATACAACATAATTTTATCCATTCAAAAATATAGGATTGATATTCAAATCCATATTCAATATCTAGACATATATGTTCTATTTCCACAAGTTACAGTCAGAAAATCACCTGTCCAAAGTCAATCACACCAAAATATGACTCATCAAAATTTGTAGATAGTAGGTGAGGTCGTAACGAATCGCTCCAATGCCATGTTGAGGATTGGGTGTAACCTGATATGAAACAAATTAACAGAACTATATATAATCAAAGAGGCATAACTTTCAAAGAAAACATATGATGTCTAATGACATTGTTACAACACTTAAGCACAATGCATTGTGATTATAAAATCACAATTCATGTTGAAGATATTCACACATGTTCAATTCACAATATTAAACACTATATAATGACCCATAAGGTCTGCAATTTATAGCTTCAAGATATAACCAAATTCCTTGGAATTGGGAAGATCTTGTCAACATACAAACATCAATAGTTAGAGGTGACTCCATAAAATATGTGTTGTCTATTCATATCGACAAGGATTCTTGACCCGACTTTCCATGTGTCCAAGTCATAGTTAATTTCTCGGCTAGTCGATCCACTGATCGACTGCTTTAGTCTACTATTCTATTGTTCAACTGACAGCATTTTCGACTACTCGATCCAATGATGTAGATATTAGGTCGATCATTCAACTGAATTTTTCCAAATGTTGGTCAACCACTTGACTTACTGATTCCGGGATAAGTGTGATGAATCATCATAACCTAAGGTTCCAACAAGAAGAATGTAATTTGAGGGTAAGCAAGTTCACATTTTTAAATATTTGAAGCTTACCATGGATACATGTGTGTTGTATTCTAATATTTTTATTATGTATATAAATGATGTGGGTGTTATTCTAGGATATCCTTAGAAAACATCAGTTGGCACAACTAATATTAATGTGGAAAATAAGTTTATAAAAATTTGATACAAGAAAACGAAAATCACATTGTAGAATATTTCTCTTACTAAGATAGAAGAGCACAAGAGAGAAAATGAAGAAATCCTTTCAAGGAAACAAACTACAGTACCTAATGGCACATCAAATGAAGAATATTTGGTTGAATTGGAATAACAGCCTATATAATCACTTTAATAAAATCACCAAGAAGGGCATAAAAATAAGAATAAGCTAAGGAACCACATGTTAAATAGTCAAAGAAAGAAGAACCAAATTATAAAGTTGTTGTATATCACCACCCTCAACACTCAGAGAAATAATATTCATTAAGGAAAGGGCCTGTGAATAAAAAAACATATTATGGACCAACATTGCACCAAAAAGGAAAGAAATCAAGAGGTACATGGAGATATCATAATAGCACAACAAGGAGCAATCAGATTCCATATCAAGGTGGCAAGGAAGCAGTTGGAACCCATGTTAACATTTCACTAATATGGATGGATTCTCATGCTTGTTACCATATTGCTACATTTCTTGTCTAATCATATTTTATGGTTTCTTCCCTTGGAACCCATGTTAACATTTCACTAATATGGATGGATTCTCATGCTTGTTACCATATTGCTACATTTCTTGTCTAATCATATTTTATGGTTTCTTCCCATGTTTCAAGGATGAAACATGCATAGGGGTGTGCAATGTAGTATACCTAGGGGGTAATATGTGATGCCTAGGGAGGTACTGAAGGGGAATGATAATAGTTAGGTGGTTATGTATTTCTATGTATGGAGGTTTTTTCTTGTAAATAATACCTATGTCGTAGTTTCAAAGAAATAAATGTAATAATTCTTATTAGAAGGTTCCACCTACTGGAATGTTCTGTCACTAGAATGTTCCTAGGAGGTAGATAGTATAATAAATAAGTAGAAGCAATGTAATGGAGGTGGTGAAGAATATTGTAATTGTATCAAGAATTTCTTGAGGAGTGTTTTAATTCCATTAGGAATAATATAAGGTGTTACCCTATCTCGTGGGTTTTCTCTACATTATTGTGTTCATTCTTGTGTGTGAATGATTTGAGTTATTTCTGAAGTTAAGGATTTACCTTCTAGATTATATTTTCATATCTAAGGTACACAACACTTTGGATTCATAATTCCTTCCACCATGAAACTGAAGGTGGTAACCATGATGGAATATTTTGAGAATAACCTTGGATTGGGTATTTCCCACACATTGGAGAAGCATGCAATTAGAATGTGAATGGAGAAAGAAATTGTTCCTTATAACATACTTTGTAAATTGGAGCGTTGACCTTCTTTTCTCATTTCCTTGAATATGAGAAGGAAATTTTTATTCTATAAATAAATAATATTCTTGTACCATAGATCAACAATTATGTCAAGACCAACATTAGAGAATTTCATCCGAAAAAATGTAAAAAGAGAGCGATCATCCTCAAGGTTGGTTGAAGATTAATATTAGGAATTTTAGGCAAGAGGAGGCCAAATCCATACCATGAATGTTTTTGGAAATCATGATTTCTAGGTCAAATTCTTGAATTTTATCAAGCTAGTAAACCAATTTACCCTAGATATAGGTTTGGGACAACAAGTATTTTACTATGGATAGTAGTACTTTCACAATTGTGCATTGAATAAAAGGTAATGTATGAATTATTTTAGAGTGGTGATGGTCTCAAAAGCATGTTTTTCAATTATAAAGTAGTATACATCATTTACATTTACACTTTGACTCACGAAATCCACCAATATACCAAAAAAAATAGCATTTAACTAAAATAACATAGATAGAACCACCTCATCATTAGCATTAGAATGGATTTGAAATTCCCTACAAAAATTAACCTTTATCCAAATTAGGGGTGGAATTAATATAATTGTTAATGGACTAAAATGCCTTTTGAGCATCTATATCTCTATAGAAAACTGCATCTTTCCTTATAAAATTATGTACATCTTTGATAATTTTAGTGAAATCAAGGATACACATACACACAAAATTAATTTTACTCATAGAGGCTTGAATATATATTTCTTCAAGGTAGGATCGGGCAGGTTTTGAATTGAAAAAATACTTTTAGGATCAATGGTTACATTGTCTTTAGAAACGATGTGACCTACAAGTTTATCTTTAGTGCCACCAAATACAACTTTGTCAAACTTCGTACATCTAATAAAAACCTTTATTAAATTATCAAAATTATATTTTCAAATTTTAGAATTCAAAATCAATTCATCAAGGAAAATTTGACTAATAATTCCAATCATATAATTACAAATGTTGAAATGTAGCACCTACATTGATTATCCCAAAGGGAATACTATGGTATGCAAAGGTACCCCATCGTGTGTTAAATGTGATTGTAAACTAATATTTTGTATGCACATTGATTTGGTTGTAAGAAAGAAAACCATAGACATCATTTATCAAACTACAACATGTTGCAAAATCACATCCATGTAAGGCCAAGGAAAATTATTTTTAACACTTTCCTGGTTCAAAGATCTAGAATTACACAAAGGTAGATGTAACCATTATTTTTCCAAATAGGAACCACATTGGTGACCCACTTTGAGTAGTGTACTATAAAGATGACATTGGCTTCAAGAATTTTATCTAATTCCTTCCAAATTATAGAATTAATATTAATTTTGATAAGGATTTTCCTTTAACTAACTGAATTAGCACCGTGTTCATTAAAACCTATGTTAATTGGAATATTTTCTCATACTTTGTTTGCAGAGTGTTATTTTCAATTTTCTTGATGTTTTTAAGGGAATGATTTGTAGAAAACATGTTTTCAAAAGAACATGTTAGGGTCCTACCCTAACCCCCTTACTTAGATACTTTATTATTGTGTCAGGCCAGCTTTCTTGATTAAGGTCAATTAAAAAGTTAGTTGTTAGTCACTCAATGTAATAAAGGGTCATTTTCAGTAATAACACACAAATTAGTTGGTCAACCGTTATTATAAAGGGCTCATAAGTAGTTAGTATTATATATGGATAGCTATATATTGAGTATAATCTTGTGTATTGTTTTTTCAAGAATTGTTAATTTATTTGGAGAACCGTTCTTGGACATTTCCTCGTCAAAGAGGTAAGTCAACATAGCTCTCTATTTTTTTCTTAGCAAAGAGATATTTCTTAGGGTTTATCTCTCTTTTATCTTGTGTTCTTAGTTTTTGCACTATATTTTGTGTGAAATATATAAATTTTGGGGGTTAAGTACACTACAAGTTGTATCAGATCTCTTTATTCGACATGAAGGGGTATTTTTTTTGGCACAAAGTGGTAATTTTTTTTACTTTGCTAATTTTTTAAGGAAAAAAGAGGATGAAAACACCAAAATCGATTTCTAAAACTTTCTATGCATAGTTTGAAAATCCATACCAAGAACAAAATTCATCTTGAAGAAATACCGAATTTCAAAAAACAATTCATCATAAACGAAGTCTAAAAAGTGGAGATATTTGATTTTAAATCAACATTTTTTTAGGGTTTTTTCTAGGAAGGTCGTGAATTTTATAGATTGGAAATATTTTAATAAAGAGCATAGATTTCAATCAAAATAGTTCCATTAGATCCAGAGAAGGTGTGGAATTTCATAATTGTTTTCACAATAGCCAATCTGAGAAGTATAACAAAAGTTGTGATCATTTTACATGTTTGGTCTCAAATCCTACCTTGCACAAGTTATTTTTTATTGATCTTCATACCGTTTTCTTGGTTTAGAAAGCTTAAATGTTTTTTATTTTTTTAGAGATATGTTATGTTGTCTTTAAATAACACAATGATTTATCATTCAATGAATAAAACTATGTTAAGGGAAGAATCCAAGTGGAATATCATTGTTGGAAACCCTTGTAACCCCTATTATTACCCCTTCGAGGTTCTGCATTAGGTAGTACTTGCATATCAAATATCACTTCCATGTATCGTTGGGAATATAGGAATTCCCCTAGGTATACATGAATCTAGCCTTATATAAACCAATTAGTCGTCTTTTTGCTATAGTACATTGAGAAAACGACTCAGGGAGATCACTCTCTAGTACCATGGTAGTCAAGTAGTATGTCTAAGGGTAGGATTGAGCCTCTTTTGTTAGTTCCCTAAGATAATGGGTTGTGTACTATTGTTGGATCCCACACATATATCATAAACCTATAGAACTAGAAGCTCCCTTGTCTGCAGGATACAATAACCTGTTTTCGCTAGCTCACCCATGAAGGGTACCTATAAACCACCTCATACTTCTCCAAACAAGATGAAAACCCACTCTACTACAACAATATTGGACTATGTAGACAAGCAACTTAAGAAAATTCATGATGACAAAATTGTGTTCAATGAGATGTTGGATAGGAATATGGATGAGAATCTAGAAGAGCAGTTTAGCAACTTCTAGAATATGAGTATTGATAAATTGACAGATATGCAAAATCAGAGCATACTATAAGAAAACCACAGGAATACACAATTCATTGAGCTTCACCAAGAAGAAATTTGTATATTAGGACTATTTGACCACCCACAACCATTTTCCATTATGAATAATAATAGTTCAACGGGTAATAACTTATGGAACCATTCTCCTAAGGTGGAACTAAACAATTTTGATGGTTTTGACCTATCTAGATGGGCCACTTAGATGGAACATTACTTCTCCCTCCATGGAATTACCAATGACATATTGAAACTCGGGGTGGAGGTTTTGTATCTAGATATGGAATGATGGAAATGGTGGGAATGGAATAAAAATTGAATATGCAGGCTATATAAATTGGATTCAGTTTGTTAAAGATGTTTGTACGAATTCGAGAAAGATGTTCACTATTTGCATTGACTTACCAAGTTATGCCAAACTAGCTTAATCACAAAATATGGCGGCCTTTGATAAATTATCTATACATACAGATAATTTAGAAGATTCTTTATACAAAGAATTTTTCATTAGCATCCTCAAGGAGGATATTTAAGCTCATTTTATAATGCAACATCCCACTACATGGTTGGAAGCAATGTAGAGTGACCTAGAAGGAAAGATGGTGATCAATGTACAAACAAAAAAGGTAACCTTAATTTCCTTCTCTCATCCTCCCTAGGGAGCTTCCCCAAGAACGACTCCTACTCATTCCTTGAAAGTAAAAAGTTTGTCTCCAATGGAAATGACAGATTACCAAAGATGAGGAATCTTCTATAATTGAGATGAAAAATATGCTCCATTTCATCAATATAAACAACATCGTTCCAAATTGATATGACCACTCAATCCCTAACCAAAGACACATGTATTGAAGGGACACTAGAGTTACAAGTTGAAGAAACCAACACTCAAAATGAGGTGTATATCAAACCTCCATTCTCTCATGAAGAACCATTTATCTCTCTACATGCATTATCATTCATTTCAACTCCACAAACCTTGAAAATCATAGTTTACATCAAAGACCATAAATTCATAGACCTAGTTGACAATGATAGTACTCACAAGGGAGTGGTGGAAGAAACCCATTTTTTTGTACATCCGATGAAAAATTTTCAAATCATGATCGCCAATGGAGGTATGATGAAATATGGGGGAAGATGTGAAAATGTTAGACTCCAGAGGGGGGGCTATCAACTCAAAACCCATATATTTTCCATTTGTATGTGTGGGTGTGATATAATATTGGGGGGGAGTATCTATTCATGTTGAGATCAGTCACCATGGATTTCAAATAATTCTATATGAGTTTCACTAAATAGGGGCATGTACACACCCTTCAACGGCTTCAGGCATGCCCACTTGAAATAGTCATCTCTCATCATATGAATAATTTATTAAAGAAAGGGCACTGTTGAATTATTTCATAATTTAATTCCATGCAAGTTATGGATAACCCAACACAATAAATCCACCCAAACTTGTAGCTAGTCCTTAAAAAACACCATCCAATATTTGAGACACCAAAGGGTTTACCTCCTTCTCTATGAGAGCATTCCCATGGAATTCCCCTACTTATAGGAAGTAAACCACCAAATTTTCATCCTAGTTATTGCCACCATTTTACATAAAAGAATGAAATAGAAAAAATAATCTGCAAGTTTTTGGAGGAAGGGGTCATACGTACTAGTACAAGCCCTTACTCATAACCAATATCCATGGTATTAAACAGGGAAGGAACTAAGCACATGTGTCCTAATTTTTGGGCTCTCAATAAGTTGACAAATGAGGACAAATTTCTCATCCCTATTATTGATGACATTCATGGTAAAAAACAAATCACTAAACTTGATCTATGTTCAAGATACTAACAAATCAAGATGAAAGAGGTAAACATCCCAAAGAAAACTTTCAAAACATATGAAGGTTATTATGAGTTTCTAGTGATTCCTTTAAACATTTGTAATGCTCCATCCACTTTCCAAAGTCTCATGTGCTAGTATATTTAGACACTTGGGTGTTATTTAAGATCAAATTAGTCTAATGTTTCGTTAGGTTAAAATGTGTTTCTTTGTATGTTTATTTAGTATGAATTTGTATGCATTTGTAATCCTAGAGTCATGATATGTTCCATGTTGGAGTTACTTCACACACACCTAGGATTTATTTTTCCTAACATTTTTCCTTGTTTATTAGACATAATTAGTCATTATCCAGTGTCCTATATTTTAGGGGAGAATATTTCCCCTAGAGAATATTCTCTTCAATTGACACTTCAGTTTGACTAGTTGAGTTGAGTCTAGATGCAACATTGGTTTTGTCACCATGAAACATTGGGATCATCACCAGATAATGCACACTTTACTTGGTTTCATCACTAGAATGGCACATTACCCTTGATTCCTTGATCTACTCCTCACTACACTATGTTTCATTCAGTTAACTGAAGACTAGTTGACTAGTTAACTCAGTTATGTGGCAATTCACTTCCGTAACTTCCTGGGAGACTATACTAGGTGGAAGTTCACACCTGTAACTACTGGTGTATATCCAGATCACTCTAGACCACCACTATGGGACATTGGTTCTCCTCCAATGTGTATTGGTTGAGTTATACAGAGTATATCATGTGTAAATTATTCATTATTCACTACGGTTAAAGATAATTCTTTTATTCTTTCTCTCTTTCTTCTTCTTTCTCAATTTCTCTCTACAAATGTGTGTAGTATTTT
>CBVK0100005451.1:0-15441 GCA_900067695.1 Picea abies | reverse complement strand
GTTCCTATCACATTCTTGTCCTTGGGTCTTGGAACTAGTTCCCAAGTCTGATTCTTCTCTATTTGGTCTAGTTCTTCATTCATTTATTTTATCCAATATTTACTTTTGAAAACTTATTTAAATGACTTAGGTTCTATTAGGGATAACATTGCTTGTTCAAATTCAAAAGCGATTTTCCTTTTTGTTTCCACTCCTACACTTTTATCTCCAATAATATGGATTTTAGGATGATTCTTTTGAACTCTTTTTGATGGGGCTCTTGGAATGGGAGTTTCTTCATTGTCTTCTTCATCAGTATGTGGTTCATTTTCTATTGTTTCATCATTATCATCTTCTTGCTGAGATTCTACATCATCATATTCCTACTGAGATTTTATATCATCTTCTTGTTGTTGATATTTTTTTATCAATGCCTTGGGATATTCTCTTTTTTAGATCATCTGTATTTACATTGGAACTTTCCACTATCTTTAGTAGTCTAATATTATAACATCTGTATTATTTCTTATTAGATCAATATCCTAAGAATATTCCTTGATATATTGGATCAAACTTCCCTAGGTTATCTTCATCATTCTTTATATAACATTTACTTCCTAAAGTTCTAAAGTGTTTTATAGATGTCGACCTTCCAAACCATAGTTCACAAGGGGTTTTTTCATGGTTGGGTCTCAAATGAGCTCTATTAAGTATGTGGAATGCTGTGTATATTACATCTCTCTAGAATTTGTCTAGAATCTTGGATTCATTTATCATTGTTCTTGTAGCTTCTTGAACTGTTATGTTTTTCATTTCTACTACTCCATTCCGTTGAGGAGTCATGGGAGATGAAAGATGTCTTTTGATACCATGATTTTCAAATAATTGAATGAACTCTTTAGAGGTGAATTCTCCTCCATCTTCTGATCTCATACATTCAATTTTGAGATCTATTTAATTTTCTACAAGCGCTTTGTATATTTTAAATTTCTCAAAGGCTTCTGATTTTTCTTTTAGAAAGAATACTGAGGTCAATCTTGTGTAATCATCAACAATAAACATAAAATATCATTCACCATAAGTAATTTTGGTTTTGGTTGGTCCACATAGATCTGTGTGAATAAGATCTAATGGTTTTTTTGTGGAATGCTCTTTTGTTTTGAACCTAATGCTTAATTTCCTTCCTATTTGACAATGTTTACAAATAGAATTTGAAGTCTTAATCACTTTTGGTAGGTCCCCAACTGCCTTTTTCTCATTGGATTTGATTAAGTGGTCAAAGATTAAATGTCCCAAGCTTCTATTCCATAGCCATATTTCATCTACTCGGCTTAAACACCATTTTTCTTCTTCATATATATTAAGGGTGTACACATTGCTACATGTTCTTGGTGCAACTGGCACTAGATTTTTAGTGTCCTTTTTTTTTATCTCACATTTTTTAGAATCAAAAGTAAGCATGTGACCCTAATTACATGTATGACTTACAATTAAGATATTTGGTTTGAGATTTTATACCATAAGTACATCTTCTTCTTTGGTTTTATTATTTCCTAAACTAACAATGCCTTTTCCCAGTATCTTGGCTGACATGTTATCTCCAAAAGTTAGTTTTCCTTTTCCTTTGTTATTTAACTTGATAAATTTACTTTGATCTCCAATCATGTGTTTGGAACATATACTGTCTATATACCATGGATATCCTTGATTTATTTCATACAAGGCTACATTTCACTCTGTTTGCATTTTATTCCATTCTTTTTTATTATGGGAAATATTTGTCTTTTTATCATATTTTGGCAATCTACATTTATTGGTTTTATGACCACAATTGTTGCATTTTTGACATTCACTATTGAAGTCTTGCAAATGAGAAAATGAGATATAGTTTCTCTTCTCTATATTGTACTTATTGTTCTTATATCTTTGGACATTTATACGATTGTATTGTCCATAAGCTTTGTACTGTACTGCTTTATGTCCAAAATTATTGCAAGAGTAACAATATCCAGTAAATAGATATTTAGGGGGATTTATTCTGAAGATTGTATTTTTCTTGTCATATTTTACTCTAGTAGGAAGTATTGATTTCTGTTTATGTGTAACGGTTTTCAATCATATCATCTTTTCCTTATTATCTTATTTTCTTAATGAGTTTTTCAGAGCATCTGCGTAACTGATTGGTTTCTTGATAGATTCTTGTGATGTAGAAGTTGAGTCTTGAGTGTGTCCCAAAATAGTCTTGTTGTTTGGTGACCTTTGACTACTGAGAATTTCATCCAATATATTTGAACTATTTCCAAATTGTGATCCCTTCTTTTCTTTCTCAAAATTTCATCCAATATATTTGAACTATTTCTAAATTGTGATCCCTTCTTTTCTTTCTCAAATTCACTTTTTAACAGCTTAATCTCAACTTTTAGATTCTCACATACTTGTTTTTTATCATCAAGTTGTTGTAAAATGACTTCTTCAATTTTGTTAGCTTCTAGGAGTTGGGACTTGAAATCAATGATGGTATCTTCTAACTCTTTGATGCTTTTGGAAACTTCCCTCTCTCTTGATTTAGTAACTTATTTAATATATACAAGCTCTTCCCTTAGTACCCTGTTTTTTTTTATAGTTTTTTCTCAGTTCTTCAATTACACTAAGGATTTCTTTTTTGAAGTTCACTTCTTCTTCATCTTCTGAATGTTTATCATCTTGAGTTTTTTTTCCCATAAATATAAGCTCTGGTTCATCTTATTCATTTTCTTATGATGAGGTATTGTCTTCTTGGGTAAAGAACATTTTCTTTTTCTTGTAGAACTTATTTTTATTATTAGTGTTGATTTTCTTCTGATTTTTTAAGGTTCTTTCGTCATCACTTTCCTCCTGCTTAGGATAGGGAAATTTATTGGAAAAGTGTCCAATTTTTCCACAGTTGAAACATATTACATGAATATTTCCTTTGTATTTCCATGTCCCTTTCTTGAGTTTCTTTATGAAGTTGGAAGTTTCCTCATCAGATATATCTGATAACTCATCATTGGTCTTTTGATCCTGCCTCATCTTTGATTTAGATGCTTTTAAAGATGATTCACTTTTTGATGATTTATCATTCCTTGTTATAAATTCATATGATGTAAAAATTCCATGAAGATGATCAAATGTAAGTGTATCAAGATCATGCTTATCTTCAATTGTAGAAATATTGGCATCATATCTCATAGGTAATGACCTTAGTATCTTTTACACAATAGGTTTATCTGTAAGTTGTTCTTTTGCTGCTCTAATTGAATTAACCACTTCATATACCCTATGAAGGTATTCAACAATGTTCTTTTCTTCTTGCATTTTTAGATTTTCAAACTGAGTTCTATAGGTCTGTAGTTTGGCTTCCCCGAATTTCCTATTTCCTTCATATACGACCTCTAATTTGTTCCATATTTCTTTGGCTAACTTACCATCCATAACCTTCACACATATATAATTTTTCAACCCTCCTAGAGTTTCATTAACTTCTCTTGAGTTGTCATTGTAGATTTTCTTTCGTGAAACATATTTAGGTGGAGTAGTTGGTGCAGTGTAAAAATCTACAACATATTTCCAGATACCAAAGCCAAGAGCCAACAAGAAGTTTTTCATTATTATTTTCCATAGAGCATAGCTACCTCCATTGAACAGTGGTGCTTTGTTGTTAGAAATTCCCTCTTGCCAATCCATCTCCAGGATCTACCTTCCAGTTGTTAAACTATGCTGAAGGAACTGGCTCTAATACCAATTGTTGAAATACTGAGACAGGGGCATGAATCAATATTACCCTTTTTCAACAATTAGCAGTAACTTTTATATTTTTTTAATTACCACAATAGATTAACAATGGAATTGTTTGTAAAATCAATTATATAAGTATAATTAATAGGAATTACAAAGGTTTTATGAATAATAGTGAAGGACACCAATCCTTTTTAGAGAACCAACTCTAGGTGGCACAAATCCCCTTTTTCAGGGAACCAACCCTAGGAAGCACCAAATCCCTTGTTTCTTTAGGGAACTAACCCTAGGAAGGACCAACTCCCTTATCTTTAGGGAACCAACCCCAGGAAGCACCAAGTCCCTTAAATTACACTTACTTATTGAAGGATATGAATCCTTCCACCTTCACTTCATAAAAATCATCAGTTCTTCTTCTTCGACTCTGTTGTTGTTTTGATCTTCTGATTTGGACTATAAAGACACTTTCTTCTCACCATTATTTCTCATCTATATACTCTTCTAGCTAGTGTGAGGTATGAAGCATTATGTCCCTTTGTTTGGACCATCACACTTCTTCGTTTTAAATTAACAATAATCTCTATTATTATTCAAACATTATTGTGAAGGGTTTTAATTCAGTGGGAGTGCTTTTCATAAATCGATCACAGGTATGGATCGATTTCTTTTAACTTAATTCCATGTCTCTACAAATATTTCAAAAATAGAATCCTATAGAGGTGCTTCCTTCAAACCATTTATATGTGACCATATGCGCAAAACCACAAGCTTATTAATTTAAGCGATGTTCCCAGTGCTTCACGACTTATGTGTTCATAACCTGTGACTGGGGGTTGGAACCTAGTCCTCTAGACTTAAAACTTTAGGAATTTTCTCTTTCATCCAGTATTTTGAAGTTTTTCCCTCTCACAAGGATTGATCTAATGGTTAGCATGATTTACAGAACCAAATCAATGGCTTATCTTTTATCCTTACACTATCCTTCCATTTCTTAATCCAACGATTATGAATTAATCAAACATTGATATGGACAACCATTATTTACTTTGGGACTTCAGGACTTCCAACCTCTGTAATATTTTAACCTTCCAGAGTACATTTCATTGAAGTAGATCAAACGACTGATATTTGTTCTTCCATAGATGGATGATCCTAGCTTGTCCAAAGGTTTCAAATAAATCAACGGCCTTGACTTGATTTGCAGTTGAGTGGACATTTCTTGTTCACTTAGGGAATTTGGCACTTTGGGACTTGAGTCTTTGCATTCATTCAACTCTTCTAGAGTAAATTTCGTCGAAGTGTTTATTAACTCTTTATTCTTGATAACCTCTACAAGTCCAAGAGCTAGGACCATGGGCTTAACCATTCCAAGCATTTTATCTAATAGTCATGATTCATCCTGGAGGATCTTAGATCAACGATTAACATTGACTTTGACCTTCGGTGCTTTGGGTAGTTACTGGTTTCCCCTAAAGGACAAAATCCTAGAGTGACATAAATTGCTGATGTCACTACTAACTTGGCACTGGCCAAGTGGATTCCACGTCTCACTTAGATTTGTGACTTATCTATACCTAAAATGACAACTGGACCTTGAAACTTGTCACCATTTCATTGTGCCACGTGTCCTTGATGATGTGGACTTTACTGACGTGGATTGCCTGTTATGTCAGATGTCCTCCTCCCAGATCTAATGATCGTAGGTTCATTTGAATCCTTGATTAATGACTGTGATCAGTATTATATCAATTTTCTAGATTCATTTCAGCCTTCGAGGCTTTAGGTTATTCACTCCCACTTCCCAATTCTCCCAAAGTGATATTCCCTGACTAAAACTCGAGTAACTTTACTTCATATGATGATCCATATTTGATGTGAAAGGCTTAACATGATCCAATTATTGTCGGGATTTCAACTATTCAGGATCTTGTGAATCCTTGATCCAATGACTATGATAAGTTCTAGATAAATGTTCTAGATTCATTTTGGCCTTTGAGACTTTGGGTTATTCACTCCCACTTCCCAATTCTCCCGAAGTGAGATTCCCCAATTAAACCTCAAGTAACTTGAATTCATCTAATGATCCATCTTTGATGGGAAAATCTTAACACGATCCAATGATTGTCGAGATTTCAGCTATTTGCGATCTCGTGAATCCTTGATCCAACGTCTATGATATGTTCTAGATCAATGGTCTAGATTCATTTCTACCTTCAGGACTTTGGTTTATTCACTCCCACTTCCCAATTCTCCTGAAGTGAAATTCCACAAATAAACCTCGAGTAACTTGACTTCATCTAACGATCCATCTTTGAGGCACAAATCTGATCATGATCCAACGATTGTCAGGATTTAAGCTAGTGGAACTGATTCCAACTGTATATCTATTGATAGGTGATGATCAATGGTTTGTGTGGGTTTTAGAATTGAAACTTGCACGATTGTTAACTCCAACCCTTGGATTACACAATGGATCCTCGTCGTTGATCTTCCCTTAATGAGATCTTTCGGTCAAGACTTAATCATATGTTGATCTAAAGGTCCTGCTCTGTAACTCGCAACTCTGACAGTCTTGGTTTGTACCAAAATATACATCAGTGGAAAATATTCTCCCTCAATTCTTTTGTAGTTTTACTATGGGAATTTCAATCGTGATCGTGTTTCTGCAATGCACTTTCTCTTCTGAGTGTTTTGGTAGATTCCTCTGCATGTTGTTCATAACAACTCATCATCGCTGCAATGCACTTTCCCTTATGAGATTTTTTGTTTTGTACTTGGATTCTAACTGATTGCGATCATTGATCTGTTGGGAATTCTATCCTGATGGTGTTTCTGCATTGCGCTGATCTCGTGAAATCTAATATGCTACCTCTCCTGAGCTTTAGGTAGAATCCTCTGCATGTTGTTCATAACAGTTCATCATCACATCATAATGAAATTAGCTGCTAACATCAATGAAAACACATCAATGATAATATGTCCAATAACACATAGAGAAAAGACCAACAATTCATGCAACGAACAATGGGAAGAAAAATATTTTATAACCATCACACCTACAACAAAACAGTCAAAATCACTAATGGTCTTTGATGTTCTTACGAATGTTGAGTATGTCAAAGTTGACCAATTCAATGATCGTTAAACCATTTTCAAATGGGTAGTTTGGAATTACCTAAATGCGTCTATAGATTGAAGAAATATCGTCACAAGATTGAGCAATGTAGAACTTCGTCGTGAGTACGACGTACATAGGGGTTCCTACAAAAATAATTATTAAAATTTTAATATTTATTTCATAATTTACAACGGTATGATTAATTTTATGCTTATCGTTAGAAGGTTTTGTCGAATTTTGCCCCCATAATAATTATTAAAATTTTAATATTTATTTCATAATTTACAACGGTATGATTAATTTTATGCTTATCGTTAGAAGGTTTTGTCGAATTTTGACCCCATATTAGTAGTGAATGCCTAAAATTCTTATAACAATAATCAAAGTCTTAGATTTTAACAAAGACAAAAATAACTAACATTTAGCTACATCATATTTTGATTCAAAATATTCTTTACTATTTTTTTATGATCAATAATGAATAGTTTGGTTATAGGATAACTTACCTTCAAGTGATTCTAGAACATTTTCATTCACCTAAATTTTTGAGGAGTTATTTGGTGCATAACGATTAGTCTAGGTTAGGATGATAGACCTATATTCAGGCATCTTGACCTCTCTATTATGGAGTTATAAACATAGGAGTTCTTACCCATTCAATAACTTGTGGGTAAAATTTGGGAGGAGAGTGCACATGCTCATTGGTAGTTTCATGAATGATTAATTGTTGAACAAGAGGTTTCACCATAGGAACTTCTTCACCAAAAGAATTTGCATGAGTTTCCTCTCTAATTTAATCCATAATATAATTAAATCCAAGTAGATCCATCATCATATGCTAATCCATAACAAATTGTCTTGATGAAAAAATTATTGAAGGTTCACTAGAGGTGAGAATTGGATTGGCCACTACTTTTAATTCCATGCTTTTCTTGTGGTGATAGAGGATAAAAAAAACTGACAGCCATTGTGCTAGAATTTGGATTGGTCTTTGCTAAAATCCTACACTTTTCCATACCTAACCTTTCCTTTTCTCTTCTTTCATTGACCTTTTGAATGGGATACTCTTTCCTCGATGGATTTCTTGATTGATTATGTTTGGTCCCCATGTTCATAGAGATTGGGAAGAATCAATAAACAAATATTTTCCTTCCAATCACACAAGAATCATAAAAAATGTATGCAACAATAGTTTTTCACAGACAATGTTAGAAAAAGTGTAGACAAGAGATAATTTTCAAAAAGTTTATTGTGGGGCTTCATGCATTTTTTGTTTTTATCTCATAGGAGAATATGTGCGCTTTAGAAAACATGCACATTATAATGCACAAATATTTTAAAGTGTATATGTTGTTGAAGGAAAATCTCCCCGTGGAGAGGTAGATCCCCTCTTGAGAGCTAGACTCTTAACTCTTAAGACATAAGACGCTTATCATGGACACTGACTTCCTTTTAGATCTATATAAAGTAATGTATGAGGAGGAAGGAGAAAAGAAGTACCTTTTATCGGCGTTTGTCCCTGCACGCTCCGAGTTGAGCTCCAATCTTTCGCTCCTCAATGATCCCTATAGACCAAAACATAACATAACATTTTGAGCATGTATTTATCCCTTGACCCTAGTTTAGAGGATGCCTAAAATTCACTATGATAAATACCCTTATATTTGTGTTCATTAGGTGGGAGAATTTTTTTTTCTGTGAGTGTGTTCATTACATAAATTTACTAAAGACATGATTTTTTCTTTTCCCACAAGCCATACACATGGTTTTCAAACTTCCTTGGCATTTTTCATTTTCCCACAAGTCGTACAAATACCATACTCAATGTTCTATTATTTATTGGGGTTTTTTCTCCATCACCGAGTGGCTAAATCTATCCATAGAAAAATTATTTTACTAATGGTTGACATAATTCATCCCCTTAGTGTTTTTCTCCATTGTTGAGCAATTAAAACCGTCCATATACTATTTCCTTCACTATTGGGTGACATAATTCATCCTTTGGGAATTTTTCTCCATTGTTGGATGACTAAATCCATCCACTGAGCATTCCCTTCATTGTTGGTAGTAGACACAAATATCACTATGTAGTGAGCGTTGGGCCTAAACCTTCCCATAATAAAAAATTTGGATGTTAGTTGGCATTGGTCAAGTGACCACAATCAATGCAAACTAAGCAGTAAAAAAATCAAAGAACGTAGAAAAAAATATAAATTATCCAAAGGATATGTGTTGACGAAATAGACAAGCCATAGGCCCACCATTTATGGATCATATGGTATTAGAGTAGGTTCGTCAAAGACCTAGAAACAACTTCCATGGTCAAATCCTTGAAGAGGGAGAAGATGGAAGATTTGAGAGACCTCAATAGGTAGACCCAAGAGGAAAGTTGGTATTGGAGGCAAAGAGTGGATGAGCTGGGAAAATATTTTTCCAAGGACCAAGACTCATTCATCACCACGAGGACATAATTATACAGGAGCATATTGCAGTTGTTAGGAATGGGGGAGAAATCCACTAAACTAGATAATTGGCAAAATGATAGGTTCATCGAAGTGGTTTCTCAGCTATACTAGGACTTCATAGTGAATGAAGAGGCCTTGAAGGATATAGAAGAATTTGTCCAAGAGACCAAGAAATCCCCTTTCATTTCCATTATGGAAGCCATTCCCATTGAGCAAAAGGTAGTTGGAAAAGGAGTGTGCAACAAGCCACTCAAATATGGGTGTATAAGCTTGGAATAGGGTAGCAAAGAGATTATTATTCCATCTAAATTCACTCCAACTCTTGGGGTACCAAGAAACCAAGCTGGAAAGCATCACCACAAATGTAAAAGGTATGGCATAGGTTTTATATTACAAGAAATGGGGTCATAAGGATAGTGATTTTTGGCACTCTAGAAGGACAAGCAACCCATGCAAAAACTATTGTTAGTAGTACATATTAACTGGACATTGGGAACCCAAATGTTGGAGGCTTCACCTAGAACTCCATCCCAAGAACCAAACAACCAAGAAGAAATCTTGAATAGTCAAGGTCAAGGGGGGAGAGGAGATACTTGCATTTGCAGTGCAAGGAGTAATGGTTTTCCAATTCCTTACTGCAGGAGTAAATGTCATCTCCAACCATGAGATGGACAAAACATTTATTTCAAAGGAAACCCCTACTCAACTCTTATCTTCCATCCTATAATGGAGGCACACTTTCTTGGATATTTGTCAGAGTTTCTTTGATGACCAAAGAAGAATATTTAAGGGAGTTGAATCTTTTAGGGACCAAAAGCTTGCAAATGGGGTGGTGTGATCCAAATCAAATCTTTGTTAAACCTTCTTGTAAATTTGAAATAAGCATGTAATGTTTATTTTTATTTTATTTTGTCTTTTTTTGGGAAATATTGGAAGTGGGAACTAACCATTATGATGGTTGGACTTCCGAATGTAGCCCATTAAAATTTAAGGATGTAGTGAGCAAAGGGAAGGAAAGGAGAACTTGTGAAGTTTGCAAATATGAGAGATCAACGAGTGTAGATAACTTGTAGATAGGTGAATGAAAGAGTCAAGGATAATGTCCACGATGAGTGAAGTTGTCTCTGAGCCATGACCCTCTGTATTTCTTTTAGTGAGTAGCAATGTATGGGATTTCTGGGCATGCATAGCTCAAACTTTGTAATGAATTTTCCAAGCAAGATAAATCTATGTTGTTTACACTGTGTGGATGCAATCTGATGTATGGAGGTTTATTGTGGTTTTCATTTGATTTTTATTCCTTGAACTCTTTTTTCTGGTTAGTATATGCAAGCTTCACTAGCTCAATCCTCTCTAGGTAATGTTTTTGTCTTGTTGATTGAGTTTCCACTCACCCACAAATTTATTTCCTCCTCTAGGTTGTGATTTAGATTGTTGGTTTGTTTGTTCTTTGCCCACAATCCATACACATTATTTTCATACTTCCTAGGAGCTTTTCCTTTTCCTATAGGTCATACACAGACCATACTCAATGTTCTAATGTTTCCTAGTATTTTTTCTCCATTGTTAAGTAACTAAATCCGTCTATAGAAAATTTATTTCTTTGTTGGTCAACATAATTCATCCCCTGGGCATTTTTCTCCATTTTTGAGTGATTAAATCCATCCATAAAACATTTCCTTCACTATTGGGTGAAATAATTCATCCCTTGAGCATTTTTATCCATTTTTGGATGACTAAATCCATCCATTGAACATTTCCTTCATTGTTAGTCTTGGACACAGAGATCATTATGTAATTATCACTAGACCTAAACCTTCCAATAAACACAATTTGGGAACTCAGTTAGCATTGGTATAGAGACCATAAGCAATGCAAACCAAATAGTAAACAAACCAAAGAACAAAGAAAAAAATATAAATTTTGCAAAGGATCCATGTTGATGAAATGGATAGGCCATAGGCCCACCATTTACTACTCACTTTAGGAGTTCACTGGTTAGTAACTTTTTAATTTTTTTTTCATTCTTACCATTATTTTTATGCGAACCAATTTCACTGTTGTAGTTCCCATGGTCATCATTTTTCCTTCCAACTAGGAAAATTGAAATTCTCAATCTTCATTTTTAGGTGTCATGGATGAATCATCTAATGCTTTGGAAGGTGTAACATTGATCTTGTTACATATATACATGATGTGAAGACATGTTATAATAACAAGGGATATAGTCCAATTTCCCCATAACTTAAATAGTTATCCTAAATGGAAAAACATTATTTCACTAATATATTCTCTTCGATTGTAATATTCCAATAAATTATGAATCACAACAATCAGATCTTCCAATCAAAAGTTATGTCAGTTTTAAGATCACAACATTTTAAGTGTTTTATGTAGGGATTTCTCTACATGTCAACCTTGTATTTGAGGTATCTTCAAAATTATTGATCTTATGGATCTAAATTTTGGGCCTGTACAATCCTAATATTTCTTCTTCACAATATAACAAGGCTCATTGAATTTGGATTTTCTATATTATAAGTTAGGTTCACTATCCCAAAACTTGTTTATTTTGGACCTTTCAAGTGAAAAAACTTGCACAAATTTCCATGATGTCACTTTTTAGGATTTGCCTTTAAAATTTGGACATGAAACACTCTACTTTGCCTTCTTGCAATGCCATAGGTGACACTTAGTTTGAACCGCAAAGCCTTTAGGTACATGGTTATTTCACCAAAACCACTTGTTTAGGTCTAAGTTGAGGACTAGACAAAATCCCTAACTTGTACAACCTATATCTCAAAAATTATAGGAAATCAAAATTTGAAACTTTGATCACATGTGATTTAATGTTTCCGATTTTCAACCCTAAAATTCCCACACAGTTTCAATGTCATGAAAAATATTGTAGCAAAAATGTAATATATCTATTTTGAAGGATCCAAAACTAAGGATTGCTTACTTAATACCAAATGTTATAGACCAAATGGCCAAATAACCAAAAAAGGCATCTTTTAATGATGCCATGTCTAAATCAAGTAAAAAACTAAATGAATGATAATCCTCTTTAAGTGGGGAAAACTCCTATTACAATATATCAAATGCACCATATAAGATAAATATTCAAATTAGTCCTTTTTATCTCTATAGAGGAGACAAATAGAGCTACAAGCCATTAATAAGCCTACATAACTTTAATTAATATAACAATAAAGAATTAGTGATATGAATGGTAGTTTAACAAACTAGAATTGACTTGATGTCTGGCTTGGTCATAACCTTAAAAATAAATTATTATTATTATTATCCAGATTCAATAGATAGTTTTGTTAATGCTTGAAAAATCTATACAAGATGTTGTAACTGTTGTTATAAACTTTCATTTATGCAGGAAATACCGTGGTCCCATTTATAATTATGTAACTCCACTATATTTCACTTACAAAGTAACTAATCCCTTTGTATACGAGTAATGTTTAAGTAATTATGAGTTGGTTTTTTTTGGTTGTTGGTTCCTCGGTGCATCCCCTCATTTAGGCCTGAAATGCCTCTTTTTAACATTTTGGTCTTGGCGTCACGAAAATTGGGTTATTTAATTTCGAGATATTGTCATCTAAATAACAGAGAAAAATGACTTGGACTTGGAAGAATTTAAATGCTTAGTCGATGGAATTCTTGGTAATATATTTTAGTTTTCAATTCTATTGTAAATGGTAGTTATGAATTTAAATACCTATAAGTAAATGAGTTATGATGTGATTTGACATGTAAAGCGTATAATGTGCTTTACATCATACTTGTAAGACTAGAAAATAATTGTGATAACTTGTATTTCATTTTACAAAACCTATAATCATGCATGCCATGCATAGAGATACACCCTCCTAAAGCCACCTCATGTATTACAAAGGTAACATGCTTGAAAAATGCAACAAAGAAAATGGTCATGCAAAGATGTAATTAACAAGCACACAAATAACTTAAAGAGCACCAAGCAAGCAAACAAATTATATATGAATTTAACCTGTAGCTTCATTAACTATGGCTTGTAACTATGTGCCTGAGGGGGAGCTTGCCAATAGTTAAATTCATAAATTAATATATAAAGTGATTGGAGCTTGCCAATAGTTAAATTCATAAATTAATATATAAAGTGATTTTATTTGCACAAAAACAACTTGTCATGCCCCAAATTTGCATATAATATAAGATACAACGAGCATATTAATAGTTTGATAATATCACATTATCAATATTTCCAAGGTCCTGGTCATTTAAACTATTGTTGAGACTCGAAATTTCCCAATGCACACAATTTGTCTCCTACCTTATATGTCAGTAAAAGCCCACTCATATCGTCACATACATAAGCACTGCACCACATCATGGAATTTCAAAAGTTAGAGGAGGAGCCAAGGAATGTGGAAAATATAATAGAAACCTAAGCATAATGTATGCTTGAAAGAGTTTGTTAGTGTAATAAATGAATTTCATTCTTACAATGCTAAATAGTAGTTTTTAAGCTAATTGTTCTATTATGGCTAAAAATTCATGTTTTCAAATAATCAACCTTTAAATTGCATACCTAACCTTTTTTTCCCTCTAGTTTTTCACTAGTTGAATTGTGCAAACCCTTTGCATATTTTGTGAGCTATTGACATTAGGTTCACATTGCATTATGGTATAAATAAATTGTAGTAGGCATTCTTAAGGCACTTCACTAGTATGATCACAACACTATCTCAATTCATTTTGAAACTTGAGAGGGATTATTTAGGTTTTTTACAACACATCCCAATTTGTTTTGAATCTTCACAAAGAGTATTTGAGTTTTGTACCACTACTATAGGGAGCAACTGCACATTGCCTCATACATGCTATGCTAAAAAGGGATGAGCAATTTAGCCCATGTTTCTACATTTTAATATAAATTTCCATCCTTAAAATCATCCATTCTAGTCTCATCACAACACTATCTCAATTTGTTTTGAATCTTGAAAGAGATTATTTCTGTTCTTTACAACACATCTCAATTTGTTTTGAATCTTCATAAAGAGTATTTGGATTTTGTACTACTACTACTATAGGGAGCAACTACACATTGCCTCATACATGTTATGTTGAAAAGGGATGAGTGATTTGTTGAAACTTCACCACAAAGGATAAAATGGGGGAGGAATTGTCCTAAGACATAACAATCATAATTAGATTTGTACTCAATAGTTATGAATGCAAGAGTAAAGTTATAGTTTGTGAGTTAAAGTAGATTCAGTGGATAATGGCACTGGCAAGTTTATGTATCATAAATAGTAGAAGTAATTTGCAAGAAAAATGAGTTTGAATTGCAAATTTTCTTCAGTAGTAACATTTTGTACAATGTATATATATACACCAAAAAAAAAAAAAACAAGGAAGAAATTTTATTAACAAAAATGACGTGATAACACGTAGAGGAGTTACATCAGTATCAAAATCTCAAAGAGAGATGCACAAATCAGTTTACCAGTCTTCCTTAAGAGGTCTGGTATGTCTATATTAATGTCATTACATGCCTTACTTCTACTCTGAAACTTAACATCAGATGATTTCTTAAGATTTGAGGGAGACACCACACACTCTGTACACGAATTTCCCATATCTCTAACTATTCATCCTTAAGCCCGTACCAACAAATGAAATCATCCTAAAATAGGGAACCATGTGAGGTCATGGGAGTACCTAGAGTGGGAGTCATGCCACATCCATAAAAATCAAGATCCATCTTCTACATTAATACAAAAACAAGGCTATGATATAACATATTCTGGGGGGTGAATGATTGTTGTTATGTGGAGGATTGTGGGTCTGAAAGGTGTCAGATAGTTGGCTTAGGTTGATGGATAGTTGGTATGGATTGTTAGTTGTCATTGATGTCAAATATTGGAGAGTGATATTGTAGACTGATGTCAACCCTTAGTAATTGATGTTAACCCTTGGATAAAGTACGGTAGCAAATTCTAGTAGCACAAAGGTTTGGGTAATGGACCCAAGTTTGTTTGATGTAAAGATGAATCATTATTGTCTTTTCATGGTTGATAATAAGTAAAAATGGATGAACTCCAAAGTGGTCCCCTTATGGTGAAA